>JAJOOO010002307.1:0-41912 GCA_029582685.1 Solanum piurae
GAGGTAAAGGTAAGGGTTAGTAAATTATACACACGTAGCCGGACCAAGGTGCGGGGTGAAATTCTCTAGATGCCGGACCAAGGATTTAGAGATACCTAACTTATCACTTTGCATGTAATACATTAGGAAAGGATTGTTGTTACTAGCATTACTGCGTTATGAGCTTGTGGGGAACACGTATACCCTAGTTATTCTTCTCATCTTGATAACAACAAAAAATGACTACTGAATTATGATTACTTATTGAATTTTCATAATTGTTTAACAAAACCCCCCTTTTTAATTAGTTGTTGTTTTTTGGAAGTACTTTGACTAATTGAATATAATCGTGTGTTAAAGTAAAGTCTAAATCATTTTCCTCATGGGATCGACCCCAACCTACAAGTTAGGTTCTTTACTTGATAACGATCGCTTATGCTTCTTTAGGGAGGTGTAATTTGAGCGTATCAGTTATTACCTCAGTACATCTTAGCGGTGGTTTCTAGCAAATTTTTTCACTTTGGCACTTTTTGGTTCTTATCTTAAAAAACAGATGGAATATGTGTTCCATAGGATGATAGGAATGATTTTTTTTTTAAAAAAAAATTCCCTAGGATTGAATAGGTAATTTTGGACAAATGAGATATTTGTCCTGTTTAAAAGCAACTGATTAATTATTAGTTTAAAAGCATTTATGGCACCTTTTTCAGTCTTCGGAAGGAATACAAATGCCTGTTCAAGGATGTCGAGTTCTGTTTAAAATACTTGTTTTCTCCTGTTTGTTGACTAGACATACAACGTCTTACATTCTCAAATGATAAATCAAATGCCTCTGCAGGGAAGAGTCGTTGCAGGTCGAAGTGTTGTGGATGAATCTATGCTTACTGGAGAGTCTCTTCTGGTGTTTAAAGAGAAGGGTGTTTCTGTCTCAGCTGGCACAATTAACTAGGTATGGTGGTGTCAAGATTCAATCAATCAATCAAATTTGATACCCAAACTAGTTGGATTCAGCTATATGAATCCTCTACATCTGATATGCTCTGTTCGGACATGGTACCAAGATATTACGTGTATAGATATGCTTTTTGCAGCTTTCTGACGTGGCCTAGTTTATTGCCCCACTGTCATCTGTAACAAAATGAGGTTTCATGGCCTTTTAGAATGACTTAGTTATTATTGTTATCAACAAAGGAATAGGCTATATAGACATTAGATTCAGAAATGTTAACTGATCCTTGTTAAGGTTACATGAATGATGGTGCATTAGATTTGCGCCAATTGTTTTCAGAGTTCTTAGATTTGTGCCACTTATGATGATCCAAATGTTAGTTGATGAACACCTTATGATGGTAGAACTGGATTTGCATTTCTGATTATATTATTATTATTATTTTTTTATTTTTTTTTGAAACGGGTAATTTGTATTCCTCAACATTAAGAGCTATGTTGTTCGACCTCCAAAAAGTATTAACAAAGAAGAGAGAAAAAAGAAACAAAAATACTTACAAAGAACCTACAAAATCAACTAATTGGATTTCCTCTCCTATATTTTGTTCTTTACACCAAAAACCTAAGGAAGTAATTACTTTCCATTTAATCTTCTGTATTAAGCATTCTTTTCCTTCAAAAATCCTTTGATTCCTTTCCTTCTAAATATTCCACCAGATACAAGCATGTACTGTCCTCCACCACTTCTTTCGACTCTTGCTGTGTGTTTTGGCATACACCAGTTTAGACTAGCTAAATTGAAGAATAAAGCCCATACTTGTGTTGATACTTTGCAATGCAAAAATAAATGTTTGTTGGTTTCCAGTGCCTCTTTGCATAGTAAGCATCTAAAGGCTATGTTGATGCCCCATTTCTGTAATGCTTCATGCGTCAAACAGGCTCTCCTAACTACCAGCCAGACAAAACACTTCACTCTAGTGGGAGCCACACTCTTCCAAACAACACTCCATGGCCCTGTTTTCCTTCTTCTAGTTACTGATAGATCCCATTTGTACAATCTGTTGACAGAGAATCTTCCATCTGGGTGTTGTCTCCATAATAGACTGTATGTTTCCAGATTACCTAGAAAGCCTTCAATCATATTCAGTAGTTCAATTACCCCTTCTATCTCCCAATCATTTAACAACCTTCTAAATACCAAATTCCACCCTTCTTGAGACCACATCTCAGTGATTTTGCTATCCGGATGCATACTGATAGAATAAAGTCCAGGAAACAAACTTTAAAGAGATCCTTGACCAATCCAGTCTTCTTTCCATAATAAAACCTTATCCACCCTCCCAACTTTAACTTTTGTATTAACTTCTAGAGTCGGCCAAAAGTTTCTGATAGTCCTCCAAACTCCTACTCCATAAGTGATTGTTACTTCATCTGAACATCATTCCCCTTCTTGGCCGAATTTGTGTTGTATAACCTCTTTCCATAGTGCATGCTCCTCTTGGTTATGTTATTTTATTTTGAAGTCCTTGTTGTTATGTTTCAGGACAGTCCTTTGAGGATTGAGGCCTCTTCCAATTCAACAATTTCCAAGATTGTTAATATGGTCAGTACACTTTTTCTTAGAAATGTTTTCTCTTTCCAAGTAATATTTGTTGCTTGGAGCATTTTCTAGCATTTAGATTTTTTTTTTTAAACGGGTAATTTGTATTCCTTAGCACTAAGGGCAATGCTGGCCACCTCCAAAAAGTATTAACAGAGAAGAGAAAAAAAGAAGAAAAAAGAAACAGAAATACTTACAAAGAACCTACGAAATCAAGTAATTGGATTTCCTCTTCTATATTTTGTTCTTTACACCAATAACCTAAGGAAGTAATTACTTTCCATTTAATCTTTTGTATTGAGCATTCTTTTCCTTCAAAAATCCTCTGATTCCTTTCCTTCCAAATATTCCACCAGATACAAGCAGGTACTGTCCTCCACCACTTCTTTTGACTCTTGCTGCGGGGGGGGGGGGGGGGGGGATCCAACAACTCAATAGATCTATTGTGTGTTCTGGCATACACCAGTTTAGGCTAGCTAAATTGAAGAATAAAGCCCATACTTGTGTTGATACTTTGCAATGCAAAACTAAGTGTTTGTTGGTTTCCAGTGCCTCTTTGCCTAGTAAGCATTTAGAGGCTATGTTGATGCCTCATTTCTGTAATGCTTCATGCGTCAAACAGGCTCTCCTAGCTACCAACCAAACAAAACACTTTACTTTAGTGGGAGCCACACTCTTCCAAACAACACTCCATGGCCCTGTTTTCGTTCCTCCAGTTACTGATAGACCCTACTTGTACAGTCTGTTGACAGAGAATCTTCCATCTAGATGTTGTCTCCATAATAGATTATTTGTTTCCAAGTTAGTGCCTGGAAAGCCTTCTATCATAATCAGTAGTTCAATTACTCCTTCAATCTTCCAGTCATTTAACAACCTTCTAAATACCAAATCCCACCTTTGTTGAGACCATATCTCATTGAGTTTGCTATCCAGATGCATACTGATAGAATAAAGTCCAGGAAGCAAACTTTGAAGAGATCCTTGACCAATCCAGTCTTCTTTCCAGAATAAAACCTTATCCCTCCTCCCAACTTTAACTTTTGTATTAACTTCTAGGGTTGGCCAAAAGCTTCTGATAGTCCTCCAAACTCCTACTCCATAAGTGGTTGTTACTTCAACTGAACACCATTCTCCTTCTTGGTTGAATTTGTGTTGTATAACCTCTTTCCATAATGCATGCTCCTCTTGGTTGTACCTCCATAGCCACTTGCTTAGCAGACTTTTGTTATGTAACATGAGCTTCCTTACTCCTAGACCCCAATAATTCCTCCCTTGTTGAACTTCTGCCCATTTTACTAAATTGAAACTGCTCTCAATTTTATTTCCTTGCAGGGGAAATTCCTTCTCAAAGCATCTAGAATTTTGACCATCTCACCAGGTATAGAAAAAAAGGGCATCATAAAAGTAGGTAAGGAATCTAGCACATAGTTTTTTTTTTTGAAACTGGTAACTTTGTATTCCTCAGCATTAAAGGCTATGCTGGCCACCTCCAAAAATGTTAGTTACATAGAAAAACCAACAAAAAAAGAAAACATGACTACTTACAAAGCTTCTATGAAATCCACTAGTTGATTTCTTCTTCTATGTTCATTTCTTTACACCAAAAACCTAAAGTGATAATTACTTTCCACTTAATCTTATCTATAGTGCATTCTTTCCCTACAAAAATTCTCTAATTTCTCTCCTTCCAAATGATCCACCAAATACAAGCAGGTACTGTTCTCCAGCACCTCCTTTGTCTCTTACTACCTCCCCTTCTGACCCAACAACTTAGTAGGTCTGTTGTATGTTCTGGCATAATCCAATTTAGGTGAATAGAGCCCATACTTGTGTTGTTACTTTGCAGTGGAGGAACAAATGATTGTTGGTTTCTAGAGCCTCTTCACAAAGATAACATCTTGAGGAAATAATGTTTCCCCTCTTTTGAAGTGTATCATGTGTCAGACAAGCTCTCCTAGTTACCAACCAAGTGAAACACTTCACCTTAGCAGAGGCTACACTCTTCCATGTAGCACTTCATGGCCCTGATTTCTTCCCCGCAATTGTGGCTAGATCCCTTTTTATACATTCTGTTCACATAGAATTGACCATCAATATAATGCCTCCATAGCAATTTATCTATTTTCAGATTTGTGCCAGGAAAATCTCCAATCAAAGCTAGCATATCCGATACCCACTCTATTTCCCAATCATTAAGAAATCTTCTAAAAAGCAAATCCCATCCTTGTGGAGACCAAACCTCTTGTATTTTGTTGTCAAGATTCAGGCAAATGGAAAACGAAAAACAACCCAGGGAATAAATTTTCCAAGGACCTTTGACCAGTCTAGTCTTCCTTCTAAAACAAAGTCTTATTGCCTCGACCAACCTTTATCCTTATATTGTCTCTGAAAGCCAGCCATAGGTTTCTTATAGTCCTACATACTCCCACACCATATGTTTCTGTCACTTCCTCTAAAAACCATTGATCTTTCTGACCGTACTTATGTTAAATGAGTTCCTTTCATAGAGCTTGATCTTCCAAATTGTATCTCCACAACCATTTGGTAAGTAAGCTGTTGTTCTGTATCTTTAAGTTTATTACTCCCAAACCCCCATATCTTTTTCTCTATTGAACCACCATCCATTTAACTAAGTTGTATCTCTTCTCAATCTTGTTACCTTGCCAAAGGAAATTTCTCCTCAATGAGTCTATAGCTTTGACTACCTTGCCGGGAATGGGGAAAAGTGACATCACATATGTTGTCAAAGAGTTTAAAACAGAACTAATCAAAGTGACTCTTTCCCCTAAGGATAGATATTGGGATTTCCAAAGTGCAGTCTCCTCTCTGATTTTTCTAGTATACCATCCCAGATGCTAACTGCTTTATGCTTAGCACCCAATGGAAGACATAAACTGCATGCAACCTCTCTATCTTGCACTTTAATATATTAGCCAAAGCTTGAATCTGTTGGACCTCTTTAATAGAAAAAATGCTATTTTTTCTCCAGTTCACCTTAAGTCCAGAGCATGCCTAAAAAATTACCAGAATAATTCTGATGTGACAGAGTTGTTCATGTTCTGCTTCACAAAAAATTATTGTGTCATCTGCGTACAATAAATGAGTCATATCCATCACCTCATTAACCCTATTTTTAATTCTGAAACCTCTAATCCAGTTGTTTAGAGAAGCTCTCCTCATCAAACTGTCCAACCCTTCCATAACAATGATAAACAGGAAATGGGACAAAGGGTCTCCTTTTCAAAGACCTCTTTCAGCAGGAAAAAAACCTACAGGTTCTCCATTAACCAAAATGGAGAACCTAGTGGTTTTAATACATAACTCAATCCACTTGAGCCATGTAGGGCCAAAACCCATTTGTCTAAGAGTGTTGATCAGGAAGTCTCAATTAAGATGGTCATAGGCTTTTTCAATATCATGTTTGCACATTACCCCTGGCACATCTCCTCTAATCCTAGTATCAATACATTTACTAGCAATTAAAGTGGCATTCATTATTTGTCTCCCTTTAATGAAAGCCATTTGATTTTTGTTAACTAGCTTGTCTATCACCTTCTTCAGCCTTTTTGCCAACACTTTGGCAAGTATTTTATAAACCCCTGTAATGAGACTGGTTGGTCTGAAGTCTCTTACATCATTTACCCCCACCTTCTTAGGAATTAGAGCCACAAAGGTAGCATTGAAACTCTTCTCAAACCTTTGGTGACAGTGAAAGTTTTGGAAGGTCTGCATCAGATCTTCCTTTATAGTTTCCCAGAATGCCTGAAAGAAGGCCATGGTGTAACCATCAGGCCCAGGTGCTTTATCACAAGCACACAATCTTATCCCTTCTAGCACCTCATCCTCACTGAATTCTCTAGATAATCAACTTTGCTCCTCCATTGTTATTCTCTGTACATTAAGAATATTTAGTGAGGGACTCCAGTTTTCTACCTCCTTATACAAATGGTGGTAAAAATCCACAATAGAGCTCTTGATTTCCACTGGCTCAGAAGATAACTCTCCATTAATCATTAATGACTCAATCTTGTTGATTCTCTTGTGAGTTGTTGCCATTTTGTGGAAATACTTCGTATTTTTATCGCCATTCTTGATCCACTGAATTATGAACCTCAGTCTCCAAAAAATTTCTTCATTTTTTGCCACCTCCTCGTATTCCATGGCCAAGTGTACCTTTAGTATATGTTCATCATCAATAAGAGATCTAGACCCTTGAGTAACTTCCATGTCCCCTATCTGACTCAAAATTTGCTCCTTCCTTCCCTTCCAATTCCCCATATTCTCTCTGCTCCATTTCTTCAGCTTTGTTTTAAGCAGCCTCAACTTAGTAGCTAGTTTGTAATCCGGTCTTCCTGACACTTCCAAGGAGCTCCACCATTCATGAACTTTACTTTTGAAACCCTCTACATTAAGCCACCACTTTTCAAACTTGAAATAAGATCTCTTGAAGGCCTTATTCCCACATGTTAAGACAATGGGATTATGGTCAGACCCTAAGCTAGGCAGAGTACATTGCCTAATTTGAAGGAACATTTCATCCCATGGGAACAAGTATAGAAATCTGTCAATTCTGGAGGCATTCCTATGATTTGCCCCTCCTCTCCAAGTGTATGATCCCCCAAATAAAGGGGGGTCAATCAGCTCCAATTCGTTGATACAACTGGACAGATCTGTCATGGCTCTAGAAAGCCTGATACAATTGGTTTTCTCGGAGGGAAACTTAGTAGTATTGAAATCCCCACATACTACCCAGGGCCCTTCACACAGACTCATCATAGCTCTTAATACTTCCCACAACTCTATCCTTTCATTTCTATCACAAGATGCATAGACTGCTGTGAGAAACCAAGTTAGTTCTTGATTAACTCCACAAAATTTACAAGTAATTGATTGGTTCCCATATTCCACCATCTCCCATTTCCATGTCTTTTGTCCCACATAACTAAAATTCCACCCTTGTTGCCAATCGCTTCCAGCCATATTCCCCCATCCACCTATCCTTTAAAAATTCGCCAATAAGGGTTTCCCAAGTTCAAAAAATAGGAAATAGGGCTTAAACCCCAAAATTTGGAGCAAACCCCCTCCTAGGTATCACACAAGTGACAAGCGAACCCCGCTAATAGTGCGGGACTCGCAAAAGTGAAACCTCTTTTGCTTAAGCGAAGGTTGCTTAATCGACAGGCCCATCACTTAAGCGGAGGTCGCTTAATTGGTTGGTCTTCTCAAAAGCAAGGCCTGCAGACACCAACAACTCAGCCAATTTGCAAAACATTGAAAGGACCCTCGAAATTCGTTCAGAACCCCGTGAACGCAAATCACATATGGAAATCAATTACACTCAATATTCCGAACTCAATGGAACCATCAAAACACGCATCTGAGGTCTCCTTGACCCGACATCCATGAAAACCACAAGAAACTAATTCATGCCTAAAAAGGTTAAAACAAGCTCGCGACTTCTCAAAAATCAACCAAGACCTCACATTGGCATAAAGTCATCCCCCAAATTCAATGGAACTCTTGGAATTCTGATCCGAACCCGGAATATTGACCAAAGTCAACCCAAATGTTAAAATTCCACAATTTCACAGCTTAGGACCTCGAATCCTCAAAAAGACTCAGAAAACTGAAATTGAAAACTCTCACGGATCAGATTTCGCAGATCGAGATTGAAGCAATAACAAAACTCCATTCTGACACTTGAAACTCCAAAAGACACCAAAAATCACTTTCTTAACAACTTAGCCTTTCAAACTCAAAACTTATCAAATTCTCACTTTTAACTCAAAGTTCAAAACCAACTTTTTAAAATTAACCAAAGAAGACTCGGGGTCAATATCGGGAGGGAAAAATGGTAATTTCCATGGAAAAATAAAAAATGACCGATCGGGTCATTACACATTTTAATAAAACTTGCTATGTGGCTAAGCTATGAGATCGATTCTCAAATGATAGAAAGAGAAAAAAGGTTGGGGTATGTAAACAAAGAGAAGATTTATTAAATGTTCATGGACATTTGTCAAGTGTGTAAAATATTAGGTTTCAAAAGATCTTTCTTGATATTAAAGTCTTCAATCTGCGATGAAGTAGCCCATTTTTCATATATGAAAAGATGAATTACTGCTTATTCAACCAATTCTACCCCTTCTTACTCATTTGGTCCAATTCCAATTGGATTGACCTAGTATAGTCACTCGAATTTCGCGGAAAATGTGATCGAAAATTTTTAGTTAGTTGATTTATCTTATTGATAAAGGGAAAAAGAGTCAAGTATACCTTTCAATCATTCAAAATGGGTCAATTTTATTTTTCATTATGTTTTTACCCCAAAATGCCCTTAGTGTTACATTTTTAACTCAAATATGTCTTCTAACTAGCGAAATAGCTTAAAAATACCCTTCTTACTAAATATTGCTTCAAACAAGAAAAAATAGTCTAATTTTGCTCTTGAACCATGCAAAATAAGAATATTTTGCCCTCCATTTAGAGGTCGGGGCAAATGCTCTTAATTATACAGACTTGAGTAAAAACTTACATTGGAGATTATGAGATTAATTTGACTATTTAAGATAAAAAAATTTTTATATAATGTCGATTTTATGTTTTATATAAATTTAAATTACCAACAGTAATTTTTAACTCGATATTTATTCTATTATTTTCTTTCGATACCATTATATCGTCCTCGAGGGCGGATCTACATGGATTATTCTGCGTGCTCGAGCACCCATTGACTCCGACAAAAAAATTATATATCTATAGAAAAAATATGAAAAAATGATATAACAGATAAATAAGCACCCACTAAACAAAGAAAACTAGTGGATGCTTTGGTTCTGACCTTAATGTTAAGGCGTGTAGGTGCTTGCAAGTCACTAGTTTGAAACTCTCTAGCAACATTTTTTTCTAAATTGCACCTTTTCTTATTTCAATTAATTTTTTCTCATACTTTTTATTTTTTTATTTTAAGCAGTGTCATTAACCTTTTTTTATCTTTTCTATTTTTAAAATTTTTTTGGTCTCTTTTTCTTTAGTGTAACTTGTGATTATAAGTTATTTTTTTGTGATGATAAATTAATTATTGTTTTACTATATAGTTTTTTTATTGACGTGCTCAAGTTGATATACATTTATACTTTGTGATCACTAACAATTTTATGTTAAAGAACGTGAGCACCCACAACCTTCAAATCCTAGATCAGTCACCGACCTTTCTCTACTTAAACTTGGGATGACTTAAAATTACGATAAGAAATATAACACACCAATGTATAATTGAATTTGATTTCTTATATCATATAATTCTTAGAGTTAGTAAAATAAATTTATTATTATTATTAAAAAATAAATTTAAAATAATTATGTAAGAAAGGTACGTTTAGGGGTGTCAATGGTTTTTTTAAAAAATTGACTTAACCAACTGAACCGAAGTGGACCAAATCAATTTTTAAGTTTCTTTTAATAAAATCGACGATTTATGTATAAATTTATAATCTTATCGAATAAATAGGTAGGTTTTAATTTTATAAAAAATAATCAAAATGTCAAACTATATCGAATAATGCTTATGTAAAATATATTTTATATAGTAAATATAAAAATAATAAACTTATTATACTACTCCGATCGGAGCTAAAGTAGTTCTAGCTACTCGACTCTTGAGTAGTAAACTAGTAATTAGTAAACTACAAGGTATTCCAACGATCTTGGGAACTAGCTACAAGTTATTAGTTATTTTCACTCGTTTTTCTTTTAATTTAAAATTTTCTATTGGATAATTAAGTAGACTTAGTTCTTAAGTTTTATCTTGATTGATTGATATTTTTTCCACTTGTGTGATCTAAAGTGTATATTTTTTTTTTAATCTTTGCTTTGTAATTATTTTACACTATTGTAAAATAATGGGATAAATCTCAATTCTTGTTTTTTTTTCTTCATATTTTCTTGATTCATCACATTTTAAATAATAAAATTGTTTAGAGAGTCCTGTCAAAGTCATACACAAAATATACATGATAGTGTGTTTTAAGTTTTGTATGTATTTTTAATAATAAATTACTGAAAATTAATAGAACCGTACAAATATCGTCGAGATAATGAGATAATTTTAAAAAGCTCGTACCATTTACACCCCTAGGTTTGTAAATATGCTCAAGTTGCACCGTTAAATGATGTAATACAGTCGTGTGCAAATATAGCAACCCAATAAATTCCACAAGAAATATGGCGCAGTCTGAACTTTACCGTCAGAATAATTATCGAATTTATAGCCAAATTCTAATTCATAAGATTGATGAGAAATTGTAAACCAAAACTAAAGTTATAGCGTGTAATGTGAAATTCATAATATAAAAACACTAAAATTGTATCCCCACAAGCCACAATGACTTGCTCTATTTTCATGCACTTACAGATACTTTAGGTTACAAATATGCACTATCACTCAATCTTTTTTCAGAATTAAATTATTTATCTTCATATGATACTTCTACAAGTATATGAATTATTTCAATAAATGCGATCAATATGTCAAGTAAATTCTATTATTTCTAATATGAATTTATCAAACGAGGTTAGCGCTTTTAAGTTTATGCAAAATTTCCTTTAAGAAATTCTAGTCCATTCTTTCGAATTTATAAATTAAGATACGGAAAAGGGTCAAAGCTACCCTTCAACTATTCGAAATAGATTAAATGTACCCTTAAACTATCTTTCGGCTCAAAGTACCCTTCCCGTCTTACTATTGGACCAGACTTACCCTTTTGTTTAACGGAAGAGCATGTGGAATCTCATGTGTGTATTAATATGCCATATAGACCTCCACATGTGCACACTCACCCCCGCCCACCTCCACATAGACATTCTAAGAGCCCTAATTTCACCCTTTTCCCACATTTCATCATTTTCTTAAAAAATACTCAAAGAAGCTTCCTTGCACTAGACCTAATTTCACTCTAAAGATTTACGCAACAACATTATTTAGAGAATATTGAGTGCAATAGAATCTGGTAGATTAGAGGCAAACCAAACTATTGATTTCTTTGTTACATTCCATTATTAGCAAAAAACAAAAAGAGTTGATGAGAATCGACCTGATTGGACTCGATCACCCCTTTGTAAACTCTACCAAAGCCTCTTTCTCCAAGAAGATAATCACCTCAGAATTTTTTTGTTGCAGTTGATAAATCACAAAATATAAAAGTTTTGGCTGCAATTGGTTGGACCCTGCCTCCTTATCAACTTCCTTTGCGCGTAATGAATTCTTTGCTTTCAACTTATCTGAAGACAAGAACAAAAAATAGAAAAGTAAACAGAAGCATGACACTGAAGTGAGGCAACTAGTGTTCAGAAATAAGAAGGATGATTGACAAGCAGGGAAAATGACATCTAAACTTTTTTATTGGTTCAACTTAGGGATGGGAGAGGTTGTTTGAAGTTTGAACTATGAAGTATCATTAACTGTAAAAGATTGCTTGAAATTTGAACTATGAAACTTCACTAGTTGATGTTGGTTACATTCTAATTTTTATCATGGCATACACTACCAAAAACAACAAAACTTGACAAGCTCACGAATAATGTTGCACTCACTATTCTCTAAATAATGTTGTTGTGTAAATCTTCAGGGTGAAATTAGGGTTGTTGAAAGGAACCTTCTTTAGGTCTTTTTTAAGAAAATGATGAAATGTGGGAAAATAGTGAAATTAGGGCTCTTAAAACGTCTATATGGAGGTGAGTGGGGTGGGCGTGCATATGTGGAGGTCTATGTGGCATATTGATACACACATGGGATTCCACAAAACTCTTTCGTTAAACAGAAGGGTAAGTCTGGTCAAATAGTTAGACAAGAAGGGTTGTTTTGAGCCGAAAAATAGATTAAGGATATATTTAATATATTTCGAATAGTTGAAGGATAGTTTTGACCCTTTTCCGATTAAGATATTATAATGTAGGTTAATGTTTTCAACCACCAACCAGTTAATTAAGGATGATAATATGTTGATATCTTATAACACTAATATTATGCAATCACACAAATAAAATTACGACTTCTACAATTTTATTGAATTTCACAATCTTAGTTGAGGATTTAGCTACTCAAACTAAAAGTAAAAAAATATAAATAAAAGTAAAAAAATTGCATAAACTTACGTTAAATATTAATGCTTGCAAGAATGTTGAGGATCTTCCTTCAAAAACTAGAAAGAAAATTTTGTATAAAATTGGAGAACGAAAAACCACTTCTAAATTAAGAACTAAAAATTGTTGAACTCTTTACAAAAGAAAACTATATATTTAGTTATAATGGTGGAAGGAGTTAGAATTTTAATAATATTAAATAAGTCCACCGATATGGTTTGCGAATCAATCTGCGTCCGTCAATTGACTTGTGCCTACAGATTGTCTTTAGCGTCAACGCCAATTGTCTTTTAGGGTTACTAAACATACGTTTTGACTTGACTCTATAGTCGTGAACTGATTCTTGATCCATCTTTTGATCGCAGGTTCCATTGTCAATTCTGATTTTCTTCTTTATGTACGTACCGTTGATTTAATTCACGGTCATATTTTGCCTCATATTTTCGAGAATTCTGATTGACATATTATTTGATCTTATCTTTTTCATGTTTTGTTCTGTGATCCGTCAATTGACTTGCGATCGTAAGTCCAATTGTAAATCGCCCTTAAAACTGATAATTTTCTATCTTTTTCATCCTTCGTTCATTTGATCCTCAAAAACCTACAAAATAATAAACTAATACAAGAACATAATAACACAAGCATAAGAACAATACAAATATCAAGTAAAAAAGAGAGATGTGCCATAAATTCAACGCACATCAACAATCTAAATTTAAAGTTTTTCCAAATCCTTAATCAAGTAACACTTGAATATACTATGTTCAAGCAAAATAAAGTAAGTCACCCTACAATGATTTCAAAAAGTTACTATCGACATTCACTTGTAATTTAAAAGTTTTTGCCTTTAATTTTAACAATGTTTTTTTAAATCAATTATTTTACCTCATATTAGAAGCTAATAAAGCAGTCTCAATCTGTGACATTATACTTTATTATCTATATTAATGCCTCCAAAAGACATCGTTCAAAAAGTTTAACTTTATGTCACGACCCCGATCGCCGTGATTGTCACCCACACTAACCCTGTCACGACCCAGACCATCGTGATTGGCACCCACACTAACCCTCCGGTGGGAGAACCACCACTACAACCCAAACCGAACAACTAAACCAAAAACTAAAGCATTTAAGGATACGAAAACAAGAATAATATCTAAAAACTGAAATTCCCATAAACTTCCAAAAGATCTAACAACTAAACAATGCGGAAAACACACATAGAACTTGAAAGTCAATGTACCAAAACATCTAACAAAGAACCAAAGTCTAAACAAGAAGGGTCACAACCCCAAACTAACAACTAATAACTAACTAGAAAAGTCTAAGTCTTAAATGGTGGACATAGACGAAAGAGAACCCATGGCAGCCCGGAAGAATTGACTCACCCTTGAATTCGAACAATGTTCACTGATCTTCTAAACAAGGTTTGTCAATAGCCGCTTGAAGATGCCATGTACTCAACAAAAAAAGAGCAAGTGCAGTATCAATACACAACCACATTGTACTAGTAGGATCACACGGCTATCCCACTAAGTGCAACATAAGCAAGTCAATACAACATTACAAACATGCAACATACCGAACACATACAATATCGATTATCACATACTCAATAATATACATTTATAACAAGTCATTGGTCCTCTCATTGAACCCAAACCCAAACTATTAGCATACCGGAACGTGGTACCCGATCCAATGTCGGAACGTGGCAACCGACCCCATAATTAAGCCGGAACGTGGCAACCGATCCCTATTAGTATACCAGAATGCAGTATCCAATCCAATCAACACCACAATCACAAGTACATTCTCAATAATCATACAATCAAGAAGTGATTCATGGGAAATAGTTATTCATCTATCTCATTTACAACAAGTGTGATCAATAATGCAACATTCACATACATACATGTATCATAATGAAGCAAGAACAAACATACATCACACAATCATAGAATGACAACCATCACCTACCTCGAAACAAGCTTTGAAACCCTAAGAAACTTGATCCTTCCCTTTCCTGATTCGTTCCGCTTGTTCTCGGTCTACAAACAATCATAATAACACGGGAATCAATAAACAATCACTAATTACCCGAATCGATAATCATTCTATGAAACTTAAATCATACCCATGATCCCAAACACTAAAAAAATAGGGATGTTTCCACCATATAATCTAGATTAAAACCCTCCCCCATCGATAATTACCCATTCTATTACGTTCTACGGATCGAAAAATGGATTCAGGGAGTTAAAAGCTTACCTTTAGCCTCAAGAATGGTGGAAAACTGTCAAAAGTCGCCTGGAGTTCGTTCCTTAGGTCTAAAAATCAAAAAGTGTAGAATAAAGTCATTTTGGGGTTTATTTACGACTTTAAGTCGTGTATGGCCCGCCACAGTGGCAGTCACCCCGCTACAGCGACCCCGCCAAAGCGACCAAAACCACCACCAAAGCGGCTTGCACGAAACAGTGAGCTATTTTAATAACTCCAAGACCCGCATTTCACAACACACCTTTAACCAACGACGCTCAGAAAATATTGTTCACGCTAAGATCAATTTCGGGAGTTCTACTCACCCGAATTCAATTCCGTAAAGTCGTACGGATTTCTTAACGACTTATCTAACTACTCATGTAATCAAAATCATAAATAAGTCACCCAATTGTTACCAGATTTCCCTACACCTTAATGATTCTGATTTCGTCCAAATCTGGACTAGGTTGAGAAATCCCAAGTTACTACGAAAAAGTTTTCCAACCCAAAAATTTTCCATGTTGGCTTTTCTATAATGACGGAACCCGGTCGTTACAAACCCTCCAGTGGGAGAACCACTACTACAACCCGACTAAGCAACTTAAAGAAACTAAACCATTTAAAGATACGGAAGCAGGTTTAAATGATGAATTAAATATGGAGTTCCCATAAACTCCGAAGGTTTAACAAAAGAACTAAGCATGAACCTCGCAGAAATTCAACCCCTAGATCTGAAAGTCATTGTACCAAAATTCTACTAAACAACAAATCTAAGAAAAAAGGGGTGCAACTCCGGAAACTAAACATAAGTGAAATGTCTGAACATCTAGTCGGAGTCCGAAAAGAATGGACTAAAACTAATGATGGATCCATAGCATCCTGAAAGAACTGGCTCACCCTCGAATTCGGTCTCGATCAATGATCTCCTAGTTGAGGTCTATCAGTAGCCTCCTGAAGATGCCATATACTCAACAAGGAAAGAGCAAGTGCAATATCAGTACATGAAACCATGGTGTACTGGTAGGATCACGCGACTACTCCAATCAACGAAATATAAGCAAGTAATTACAACATAGTAAAAACACATATACAAGATGTACAATTCAATTATAATTTCAGGAGCAAGATACATTTTCTCAATATCAATGACAGGTAGAGATGAATATAATCATTACAAATGGTCCTCTCATGGAACCCACACCCAAACTGTTAGTGTGTCGAAACATGACACCCGATTCAAGATATGTGTATCGGAACATGACATCCGATCCAAGATATGTGTGTCGAAACGTGACACCCGGTCCAGTTAACACAACCACAGTCACAATCACACCCATAATGAACAGTGCACATAGTCACACATCAAGCAACAGGTTCATGACATGTAATTGTTTATACATAATAAATTCATTAGATTCGATTCATGTTTCCCTATTCACATACATGCATGCATACAATGGAGTAATTAACATGCATATATAACACGACGGAAAGTCAAACCATCACCTACCTCGAAACCAAGTCTGAATACTCCAAGACACTTGAGCTTTCCCTTTCCGGAGTCTTTCAGCTTGTTCTTGTTCTAAAATAAGTAATTAATGCAAGGATCAATAAATAAGGCCTAATTTACTCGAATTGTAACAAAATATTAACCCAAGGCCAAACCAATGATCATAATGCTCAACTAGGGCTTTTCCCACCATTAACTTCAGGCCAAAACCTCCCCCAACAATAATTAACAAGGATTCTAAGTTCTAAGAATCGAAATACGAATTAGGGGAGTAATTAACTTACCTTTAGCGCAAAAATTCGTGGGAATTTGATAAGAAACTTCCATGGGTCGTCCCTTAGGTCTTAAGAACGAAGTTTTGCAGAAAATAATATTTTTGGGGTTTTTCTCTGATTTAAGTCGCGATTGTCCCGCCACAGCGGGCCCCATCCCGCCACAGTGGGTCCGCCCTGGAGGAATTAACCCCTCCCCGATGGCTTGCACGGAGACAGAAACTCGGAATTTGAGTTCCAAACTCCCATTTCGCAACACACCTTCAACTTTTGACGTTCTAGAACTACCCTTTCACGCCAAAATCAGTTACGGGAGTTCTGATTGCCTGAATTCGATTCCGTAAAGCCGTACAAAATCCTTAACGTCTTGGCTATCCACTCACTTGATCAAACTCATAATTAAATCCCCCATCCATTACCGGATTCCCCTAGACCTCACCTGACTTAGATATCGTCCAAGTCTGGCCTAGGCGAGAAATTTCCAAGTTACTACTCAGAAGTTTTTTGGCCCAAATTCCTTCCCATTGACTTTTTCATAACGACGGGAACAGGTCGTTACACTTTGTTCATTCATTTTCATCTACATATCCTTGCAATAGATAAAAAAAGTTCCACCAAAATAACACACATATATACACGTCCAATGAGATAAACAGATTAAAGAGAAGAGGAGTAGTTTCTCCTTATTTTCTATTGTTACTATCTTTGCAAGACTATTGAGATCTCATAATTCTAAGTTGT
The DNA here is from genome assembly GCA_029582685.1 of Solanum piurae. Classification (NCBI taxonomy): domain Eukaryota; kingdom Viridiplantae; phylum Streptophyta; class Magnoliopsida; order Solanales; family Solanaceae; genus Solanum; species Solanum piurae. The sequence continues at coordinate 17,453 of JAJOOO010002307.1, forward strand.
AATGTAGCCTTTGAGACAAGTAAGATAAATATTTTAAAAAATAGTGAGTACACTATTCTTGAATACTGTAATTTCACATTTTTAATTATTCTTTTTACCTTTTTAGTTTCAATTCATTTTCTCCTTTTTTTTATCCACGTTTTGTTTGCTTTTATTAACTATGGTATCTTTTTCTGTATTAATATAAAAAGACTCATTTTTTAAAGATATTTCTGGTCTCTCTCTTTCTCTCTCTCACACAAAAATCTAAACATAACTATTATTCAATTTTCATATCAGATTCAAAACATTACTAATCACTTTCCGTTTCAGCATTTATCCCCCAACTTAATTTTTATGTTTCACCTTTCACCTTTAATATTAGAGATACTTAATTTTCAAAAGAAGATCAACTTTAAATAAGGAGTATGACTTTACAGTTACAATTAGTCAACAATAAAGATCTAAAAGCTCAAAATGGAAGACTATTAGAGCATGTTTGACATTGTTGTTAAAAACTGCATATTTTAGAAGTATTTTTTAAGATGACTTTTTAAAAAAGTGCTTTTGAAAAAAGTAATTTGTGTTTGGCTAATTTATTTGAAAAGTGTTTTTGAAAAAAGTAATTTGTGTTTGGCTAATTCATTTGAAAAATGCTTTTGAAAAAAGTAATTTGTGTTTGGCTAATTCATTTGAAACGTGCTTCTGAAAAAAGTAATTTATGTTTGGCTAATTCATTTAAAAAGTGTTTTTGATAAGTAAATTGTGTTTGACTAATCTTTTTAAAAAAGTGTTTGAGAGTCAAATTACGAAAAAGGATAAGTATCAATGTACTTTTGATACTAAGATTATTTTATAGAGAGAAACTATTTTAAATATCTATTAGAATTTTTTTAATGAAAATATGCATATTCAAATTTTCAATCAATATTATACATAAATAAATAAATAAATAACTTAAATATTAATATAATATTAACATGATGACTTAAATATAATTTAAAATATCAATAAAAATAAATTTAAAATATATTTCATAAATTAAATCACTATATATAAAAAATTCACCACAAAAATAGATTATCGTGTTTAAAATCCTTACGTATATTAAAGTATTTGAATCATACAGGCTTTTTTTCCCATTTGATTAGAAAACGCTACCTGCAATTGTAGATTTTTAGTACTTAGACATATATTATATAAAAATAACATGTTCACCATTTGGTACACATCAAAGTCGTGATTGGGCAAATGATTCATGGGACATGAGTAACATGGCCGACCTTATCTTCACTTAAGTACGAGACTTATGGACAGTGAATCAGTTACTTCGTTAATCAAAACTCTTCAAATATAGTGTTAAGACTTTCTGCGAATTGTGGTTCACAGACTGTAAATAATTTTACAATCGTGATTTAATTCGTGAAACATTATTTTTATGCTTAATGAAATATTTCATAGTCACACAAATAATCAAAAAATATTTAAAGCCATTGTTTTTAAATTTAGTAACAAGTCAAATTGTGCCACATATATATTGAAATGAACAAAATATTATTTAGGAAGTTATAATTTTATCTTCCCCACCCAAAAACAATTTATAATCAGTTTCTAAATAACATAAATAAAAAATGTTGTTGATTAAATATCTGTTTAGAAATTCCAGGATGTTTTTGACGATTCATAAAAAAAAATCAATATATTTAAATTCATAATTAAAAATTGAACACTTCAATTTTCATATGCAAAATTTCCAAAAAATCATTTCGGCCTGAAAATTTCTTGGTGATTGTGTATACAATATTTGAGATTAAAGAAAGGAAAAGGCAAGGGAGGGTCCCAGAAAGAACCTTAAATACATGTCATTAAATAGGCACGTGATATGGAACATTTGTTGTTGGAGCAATTTTCATGCAAAAAAAAAAAGGCTTGCATGTGATATTTGGACCCACACCTCTTATCTATTCCTTCACAAAAACTTGACACCTTGGAGATGGGCTCATCACAATATGTTAATAAATAAAAGGATATTCCTAAAATTACACACAAAATTTAGTTAAAATATGAATTAGAATATAGTGTTTGAATGCGTAAATGCACTTCAAATCATCATCATATATTTAATTTAGAGCTTTTATTGGTCCTTAAAGAACACATCATATCCTCTACAGACCTATTATCATATTGTTTCTAGTTAGACAAGATTATTCATAAACTTCGGTTTATACAGATAATTTAATCGTGATATGTAATTTACTTATTCAAGCACAATCTTTCATCTCAAGACTTATTGTGCAAACCTCACAACTACTAGACTTATCTCTTTATCATATATTTATTTATAAGACCAGTATGCTAAGATGCAACTACTAAAATTATTAAAGTTATTAGTTCTATCAAAGAATTTTACTTTTTCAACTCATATATATAGTATATCAATAGGGTAAGAGCATATCATGTCTCTCACTCTCACAAAGAAATAAAAGATATACCAAAACACACTATAGGCGTATCAATAGCATATTATTAAATCAAGGGAAAAGGGTCTGATATACTCCTCAATTTTGTCATTTAGAGTTGATATATTCCTCGTTATGAAAGTGACTCATATATACCCCTACTTATACTCAAATGGCTCACATATACCTTTTTCCTCTAACGGAAATGAAAAATAATAATTTTAGTTTTATTTTTTATTATTTTTTAAAAAAAAATATAATCCCATATGAGTATATTTAATCCTCCTCAAACATATTTTTTTTTACCTTTTTTTATTTTAATGACTAATTTAGATTTATTATTTTTATGGTCAAATTTATTTATGTTTCACTTGTAAAACTTATTATAGATGACCAAATGTTTTTCTTCAAATACAAAAAAATAAATTACAATATAGACAAAAAAAATAGTTTTAAATTTTTTTCTTTACACTAAGGAATGAAAGAAAAAATAAAATAAGAATAAGAAACTCAAATAATTATAATCAAAGAAGTCAAAAAATAATTTATGTATGAAAAAGATTAAAATACACCTTGAACTTTACTAGAAGAATCATGAATATACCCCCCAATAATTTTTAAGAAAATTAAAAGTCAAAAATATAAAGTTAAAACTATTTTTTTCACTTCCTTTAAATGAAGGGTATATGTGAGCTCATTTTGTAACGGTAGGGTTATATGTGAGCCATTTGTATAACGGTAAAGGTATATATGAGCCACTTTGATAACAAAGGGCATATCAGCTCCAAATGACAAAATTAAGGGGTATATCAGGCCCTTTTCCCTTACATCAATCAAAACATTTGAACATAGGATCAAAATGATGTTTTGGATTGTAATGTTAGCTAAGGGACGGATAGAAAGTATTTAATGACTACTCTTCTTTGTGTACTTTAAGACAATGACAAAATCAGTTAACTTTTCTCTATTACTTTGCCTTTACTTTCAACTTTCTAAAGAAATATAATAAAATATGAGTTAAAATCATTCCTTAATTACCTGACCAACTTTGTAGCATGATCTAACTATGTGTCATGACCCAAAAAATGGAGGTGATAACACTTGTCTCTTCCCACCAAGACAAGTCAGTCTCAACACAACGAAAATGGAAGAAAGGCGGAAAACAGTAAAAACAAGAACAAGATAAAGCAGAAAACGTTTTCTTATATTAAAATCCCAAAAATCTGATTGTCACATGTACAAGTCACTAAAAACATATATAAGTGCGGAATTAAAATATAAGTACAAGTCTCAAGTTTTGTTTCTCAAATGTAACAAAGTATAAGGAAAGGAAAAAGAGGGACCGCGACCGAATGACAAGAAGCTACCTCTTCAAGTCCTTGACGAGCCTCGAGATCAATATAAGGAGAAAGAGATCACACGGGTTCGATCTCGGAGTCTACAAAAGTGTAGAAGCAAGGGTGAGTACCAACAATACGGTGCCCAACAAGCAACCTACTAAACAAAGCAACTAGCTAGAAAACGAATACCCCTTACACTCCAACCGAACCTCCATAAACTACAACCTGCACATAAATCAGTCCAACCTAGCAATTCTACAATGCATGGCTAACAGGCCCAATATTCACAGTTCAAGCTTCACAAATCAACAATCGAACAAGTCAAATAACTTAATCTCAATGACAAGTAGTTCAGTCACACATAAAAAGTACATCATTTACAATTCACAAGTAAGTCACGCTTAAGCATCAAGTGTATCAAGTCACAATGATCATCACTAGTCGGGACCATTTCCCATCGACTTTTAACACTCGCCGACAAAGACCCCGACACAACAATATTTGTCGGCAAAGACCTCAGCATCATAACACTCACCGGTAAAGACCTCAGTATAATAATATCGGTAAAGACCTCGGCATAATAATACTTGCCGATAAAGACCACGACATAATAACACTCGTCGGTAAAGACCTCGACATAATAACACTCGCCGATAAAGACCTCGGCATCACAATCATCACATGGTTCATCACGATGTTCAACGATCAAAGAACTCAAGCAATATCACACGACATAGAAGAGGCAACAATTTGCACCATTCAAGTCCACAATCATACTTTCAAGTATCTCATCAATCAATCAATAAGGGTTACATCAGGGCAATTCACATCATCATGTTCAACACATAAACTTTTTCAATTCAACCACTTTTTATTCATTTAGATATAGCAGGTGGACAATTCAAACCCTTCACCTCATTCCCATTACTCTTAATACGAAATTGACAAAGAAAGCATACAAATTCAAAATAGAATACAGGGTTTAGGAAGCCATTTGCCTTAAATCAATCAAAAATCACTCCAATAGTAGAGTCTTCCCTTTTCAAACCACTTTAGAAGCCACACAATCTATAAATAAGCAAGTATTCACAATCACTTTGCGGACACAACAACACCCACAACAATTCCCTTGAAAAGTAGGTTAATCAACACAATACCCAATTCCAAAAATCAAGGTTTAAATCTGAAATTTAATACTTGAAAATATTACTCAAGGCTTTAGGAACTCATTAGGGAAAATCGTTTCGAAAATGAACTTGAAAATCAATTCATGACTCACGTTTTCTTTAAAACTCAAATCATGAAGAACTCCCAATATATCAACCCAAAATCTTGATTTAAACTCATAAATTCAATAATAAAATGGGTAATCGAAGATTTAGAGTTAAGAAACGTTACCCAACAATTTTATCTTGAAAAAACCCACTTGAAATTGCCTCTACCGATTTCTCAAAGCTCTGAAAATGAAAATAGGGAAGGAACCCCAAAATTTGGGTTTAACACTGCCAGGGGTCCTCCGCGAACGCAGACCCCTGCTAGTGAATATGGGTTTTTAATGACTGGACCTCCGCAAATGCAGCAAGTCTCCCGCGAATGCAGAGGTCAAAACTTTGACCTCTGGCGAACGTGGTCGAGACTTCACGAACACGGGGTTCTCACCCCCTCCCCTCTGATACTGCACCAAAAACTCCACGAACGCGGAGGGTTGCACCATAACACAGAAAAACCAGCCAAAACTCAAAACCATCGAGATTCATTTGGAACCCCCTGTAAACACAAACCACATATGCAAATTGATTATACTCGATGTTTCACACTCAATTGAACCATCAAAACATGAAGTCGAGGTCTTCTTGACCCAAAATACGTGAAAAGCACAAGAAACTAACTCAACGCCTTAAAAGGTTTAAAAAACTCGGGACCTCTCAAAAATCAACCAAGACCTCACTAAGGCCTAAAATCATCCCCCAAATCCAGCAGAGTTATCGAAATTCTGATCTGAGCATCCAAACCCTAAATATTGACCAAAGTCAACCCAATGGCTAAAATTTTATAATTTCATAACTTAGAATATTAAATCCTCAAAAGACTCGGAAACTGAAATCAACAACTCTCACAGATCAGTTTTGACATTTCAAGATTGATGGAAATAACGGAATCCCATTTCAAAACTCGAAACTCCAAAAGACATCAAAAACCACTTTTTTAACAACTTAGTCTTTCAAACTCAAAACTTACCAAAAATCTTAACTTTTAACTCAAAGTTCAAAATCAACTTTTCAAACTCAATCAAAAACAACTCGGGGTCGACATTGGGAGGGAAAACGGTAATTTCCATGGAAAAACCAAAAATGTCCAATCGGTTATTACATTATCCACCATAAAAAACCATGTTCGTCCTCAAACATAAGGCAAAAAAAAGTACCTGGAGCTTCAAAAAGCTGAGGGTATATGACACGCATATCTAATTATGTCTCCCAAGTTACCTCACAAACTGAACGATGCTTCCACTGCACCTGCACTGAAGCGATCTCTTTGGTCCAAAGCTTTCGGACGTTCCTATGCAAAATGGCTATAGGATCCTCCTCAAAAGATAAGTCTAGACCCAACTCAAATGAATCAAGAGAAAGTACATGGGACTTGTCTGGCACGTACTTCCGAAGAATGGAAACATGAAACACGATATGCATAACTGATAAACTATGTGGCAAGGCCAACTTATAGGCCTCCTCTCCCACACAGCTCAAAATCTCAAAGGGTCCAATGAATCTAAGGCTAAGATTGCCCTTCTTTCTGAACCTCATCACCCCCTTCATGGGTGAGACTCAGAGCCAAATGTGATCACCCTCCATGAATACTAGGGCTCAAACTCTTCGATCCGCATAATTTTTCTGTCGACTCTGGGAATTAACCAGTCTCCCTTGGATCATACAAAACTGCTCCATAACATCTCTAAGAAAATGTGTATCCAATGAGTCCATCTCAGCTCAATCAAATCATCCGATCAGAGATCTACACCGCATGTCATACAACGCGTCGAAAGGGGTCATCTGAATACTGGAATGATAATTGTTGTTGTAGGCAAACTCTTTTAAGGGTAAATGGTGATCCCATCTAGCACCAAAATTAATTACACAAACTCAAAGCATGTCCTCCAACACCTGAATCGTGCGCTCGGACTGACCATATGTGTGAGAATGGAACGTTGTACTCATATCTAACCGAGTACCCAAACCATGTTGCAATCCCTTCCAAAAATGGGAAGTGAATAATGAACCTCGATCAGAGACAATAGAAACCGAGACTCCATGCAATCACATAATCTGACTGATAAAAAGCTCGGCTAACTTCTCTGTTGTATACTTTACCCGAACTGGGATGAAATGGGTGAACTTGGTCAACCTATCAACAACCACCCAAATGAAGTCATAACCACTCACGGTAGTAGGTAGTTCCACAACAAAGTCCATAGTGATCCACCGCTACTTCCAGGTAGGAATAGGCATCCTCTAAGATATACGTCATGGCCGATGGTGCTCACACTTGACCTGTTGAAAAGTAAAATACCTCGAAACAAAATCTGCAATATCCCTCTTCATACCACACCACCAATAATGTTGGCTCAGGTCATGATACATCTTCACCGCACCCGGATGGATGGAATATTAGGAACAATGGGCCTCCTAAAAAATCAGTCTAATCAACTCATCAAAATCAAGGGCAAACTCCTTGGCTTTCCCTTTCATCACCTTGTCTCCAATGGCACATAGCTTCTCATCATCAAACTGACACTTATGAATCTGCTCAACTTGGAAGAACGAGCCTCAACAAAAGCAATCAAACTACTCGTCTCCTCAAAAACCCGTAACCAAATGAGACTGTTGGCTAACCTCTGAATATCTCCAGCAAATGGTATTTCTTCCATACTAATAGTGGAAAGACTCTTCATGCTAGAAGTCTTCCTACTCAAAGCATCAATCACCACATTGGCCTTCCCTAGATGATACAAGATGGTGATGTCATAGTCTTTCAGTAGCTTAAACCATTTGCATTGTCTGAAGGTCAGATATTTGTCACTGAAGATGTACTGAAGACTCTGATGGTTCGTGAAGACCTCACAATGAACCCATACAAATAATGTCACCATAACTTAAGCACAAATACTACGGTTGTCAACTCTAAATCATGGGTAAGGTAGTTTATCTCATGGGCCTTCAACTGCCTCGAAACATAGGCAATCACCTAACTCGACTCCAGAAGCATCACAATAAATAGTGAAATCCACACCCTCATCGGGTAAAGTCAACAAGGTCTTGAGCTTTTGAAAGCTCTACTCACACTCATCAGACCACTGAAAACTCATACTCTGACAAGTCAATCTAGTCAAGGGAGATGCAATAGTAGAGAAGCTCTGCACAAATCATCGGTAATAGACCGCAAGTCCCACAAAACTCTGGATCTCAATAATCGATGTAGGTTTAGTCCAACCCCTCACTACCTTAATCTTGGTTGGATCAACCCAAATACCCTCCTTGGACACCACATGTCCCAAAAATGCCACAGTATTGAGCCAAAACTCACACTTTGTGAACTTGGCATAAAGTTTCTCTTTCCTCAATCTCTGGAGTACAATCCTCAAATGCCAATTGTGATCCTCCTCAATCTTGGAGTACACCAAGATGTCATCAATGAACATTATCAGGTATCCAAATAAGATCGAAATACCCCATTTGTCAACTCTATGAACATTGTAAGGGAATTAGTCAAACCGAACGACATCACAAGAAACTCATAGTGCCCATAATGAGTCTTGAAAACTATATTAGGGATATCTGATGCCTTAATATTTAGCTGATGATAATTGGATCTCAAATTAATCATAGAAAATAGAGATGCACCTTGAAGCTGATAAATCAAAGGAATCATCGATATGAGGAAGATGGTACTTGTTCTTCAGTGTCACTTTGTTTAACTGTCGATAATGAATACATATCATCATTGATCGTCTGTCTTCCTCACAAATAGCACAGGAGCACCACTTGGAGAAACACTAGGGCGAATAAACCACTTACTCAACAAATCTTATAGCTGATCCTTCAATTTCTTCAACTTGGTTGGAGCCATACAATGAGGAGGAATAGAGATAGGCTTGGTGCCCAACTCCAAGTCAATAGCAAAGTCAATATTCCTATCCAGCGGAACACTTGGAAGATCAGTAAGAAACACATCTATAAACTCTTGAACCACAGACACAAAATCCATGGGAGGTGGCTCAACACTAGTATCCCGAATGAAATCCAAGTAGGAAAAACACCCTCTATCAACCAATCTCTGAGCTCTAATGAATGAGATAACCTTGCTAAGGTAAGAACCACTAAGACCCTTCCACTCAACTCTCAGGACACCCGGCATCGCTAATGTCAGTGTCTTAGCATAACAGTCAAGAATAGCATAATATGGAGAAAGTTAATACATACCCAAGTAATATCAGAGTCTACCATTCCCAAATTTATCAAATCTACCCAAGTATCATACCAGGCCAAAGAAATAAGACATGATCGATACACTCGATCCACCACTAAGGATTGACCCATTAGTGTATAAACATGAATAGGCACAGGAATGCAATCAGACAACATATAAAACCCAGCACCAAAATAGGTAGATACATATGAGAAAGTAGATCTCAGATCAAACAATAAGGGGACGATACTTGTGATCACAGGATCAGAAGTCTCAGCCTCAGGCCTCCCTGGAAAAGCATAATATTGGTCATCACGGGCGCTTGTAGTATGAGTAGAACCTCTACCTCCACCATGTGGAGCTGGAGTACCTCTACCAGTAGTCCTGCCACCTTTACCGGATTGAACTCTACCTCGACCCCTTACCAGATGTGTTGAATCCCTAGTTGGAGTAGTTAAATAAGAACGTTGAAATCCTTAATGAGTCTGTAAAGGACATTATTGCATTATATGACCTGGATCCCTATGTGAACCTCTACCTCGGCCAGAACCATAGGATCCTCGGGATGAAGGTCCACTCTCGGTTGATGGCATAAGAGCATGAACCAGCCCACGGCGCTGGAAATAACCACTACCTCTATGTGAACCTCTACCTCCAGATAAGGCACTAGAAAACTAACCACAAGAACGAGCCCTCTTGGGCTCCCCAAACTCTTCTAAGACTATCAAATCCACCTTTTTGGTGGTGCTCATGTTGTACTAGAAGGAAGCCCCCTCTCTAGCTACCCTGAACACATAAGATCTAATAGAGAAAGTCAACCCTCTCTCAAACTGGTGAACTCTCTCTGCCTCATCTGGCACAATAGTCGTAGTATGCCTAGAAAGCTCAAAAAATGGGCCTCATACTCGGTCACAAACAAACTTCCCTTAACCAAGCTCTCAAATCTTAGACGACTCTCTTCTCTCACGCTCCACAAAATAAAGCGGTCCTGGAAAGCACTAGAAAACACATTCCACTCTGCCAAATGAGATCCAACTGGTCTAGACCTCACATAAGTCCTTCACACTTTCTTGTGCGACCACGAAGCTGAAGGGCAAAAAATCAAACACCACGATTATCCACCACACCTACAATCTAAAGCATCTCATGGCACAAAGACAAGAACTCATGAGCATTTTCGTTCTTACCACCCTGAAACTGGGTGGTTTCATGTTTTGAAACCTCTCATAACACAACTCATTAGCCATTGTCAAGATAACCTTAGGAGCAATATGTGCACCAACAGCTGGTGCAGGAATCATGGGTGGTTGGCCCACGTGAACATGAACACCTGGAGTGTGTTGTTGCCCTAGGGTGTGCGCCCCCGAAGAAAGTTTATGTAATACACCAAGCATCATAAACAAAGTCTTCTGAAATAATGTAGCTCCAAATTCAGGAGGAACCTGATCCTCAGCAACCTCAACATGTGGCTCAGGAGAAGCCTATCTAGCCCTGCCTCTAAATGGTGTCGCTCTATGGGCATGACCTCTACCTGGTTCTACTCTATGATCATGGCTTCTATCTCGGGCCCTACCCCTAGCTGGGGTCCCCACAACAGCCTCGGGGACTGCCTCTCGTCTACCTCCGAAAATAGAAGCTCTGGTTCTCGGCAACTACCAAAACAACACGCGTCAATTAAGCATTAGCGAAGGTAACCACGCACGATAAGAAAGAATGAATAAAAGGAAGTTTCTTATGATCAACCTTTGTAGCCTCTTGAAGATAAATGCAGACGTCTATGTACCGATCCTCAAGACTCTACTTAGACTTTGCTTGTATGCACGTGAAACCTATGAACCTGGGGATCTAATACAATTTTGTCACGATCCAAAATAGAAGTGATGACACTTGTGTGTTTCCATCAAGACAGGCCAGCCTCAACCCAACGAAAATGAAAGAAAAGCAAAAAATAGTAAAAACAAGAACAAGATAAATCAGAAAACTTAATCTTCTATTAAAACCCCCAAAAATCAGGTTGTCATGTGTCCAAGTGTCACGGCCCAGGGGTACCCCCTAGATGTAACAAGGCGTATAGAACCCCGAAGGACTCCATACAAACCACTTAGTCCCCACAACATAAGAAATAGAACAATAAGAGTAAAACACATTTCAAGTCTCAAAGTTTTTCATAAAAGAAAACGGAAGTCTAAACACTTTGTCTCATCATAGCCATCTATTACAATAGTGAATGAAATAGGGCCTAGCCCATACAACATGTTCAAAAGGGAACGTACATGAAAGAAACTAAATATATGGAAATTCGTCCTCAAATTTTGAGGACTCACCAAGTTCAGGAAAATAATCAAATCCAAGCTCTATCAACAAGTATGATCACCTCTAGTACCGGACCCTACACTTGGGAAAATGTAGGCAAAAGTAGGAGTTAGTACAAAAATGCACTAAGTATGGTAGCCATGCATAAAACACTTGAAACATGCAAAAAGGTACATTTCATTTGAAAGCATGCAATTTACTAGGTGTGAACATCATTATAGAGATAGTTGGAAAACATAAGTCATAACATCATCTTCAATGCAAGCTAGCATCATCTTTAAAGCCTTTGAACATTTAAGGGATACTTCTTGAAGCATGCCTTAGTTCATTATTAAACTTCTTTTTATTATGGGAAATAAACATTAACCGACACGAGATCATGTGAGCTTTAACATGGAATCTGGTGACTCCCACACCGAAAAGGGTTGGTCTACTTTCCTAAGGTAGAATCGGTAACTCTTAGCTTAGGTGGATCCACTAGCTAAATATCCTACGGGGGCACGTATTTTATGGGATAAGGAGATTGCTACTAGGAATCCGGCCTTACTACCGGAAAGCTCCCATCTCAAATAATATCCACTCGGTGCTAAGCATTAAATTTCCACGGAGTAGTTAATTCTTTATTAACGTCATTACTCATGAAAGGGTCCCCTTGGCCAAGTTAGATCATCAGAATAACTCTTTTTAGTTACTCGTGAAAGGGTGCCCTTGGTCTACCGATTCAAGGTACATCATTACTTTAACTCTTTAGACCATGCGTGAGCAACTATCACCATCCATGATCTTTTTATGATGACTCTTGAGCCTTTGATTCAATTAGGTGAGAAAAGCCTTTCAACCTTAGAACCTTCATTATGTGAGAACTCTTTCACATTCATGCATAGGTGTGTAGATGAGAATGTCCTTTCAACAAAACAATAGCAACATCAGATTCATTGATACTATACTCCTAAAGCATCATTAAGACAATTATATAGACTTCATAGAAAATGCATAATCTCATACTTTACCTCCTTGAGGTTCAAAACTTAGTTTCAATCAACACCTCTAGAATTTAAGCATTAGACATGGATATCATTATAATCCATGTGATTCTATCACCTCATGCATTAATTCATAAAATTCCTCTTTCATCAATAAAGACCCACATCATATCATCAATTTTGAGAAATATGGGAATCACATGGGTTCTTGGGGATACATCATAAAAACCATAGGAAATCATCAATTCATGCTTAATATAACTCATTTCAATCATTTAAATCAAGTTTGAAAGGAACCCATGACTTTGGAATCAAACCCTAACAATTGGGGATTTCTATCTTTTGAAATTAGAGATTTTGAGAGGACTCCATGGATGAAAGCTACCCATGGATGAAAATTATCATACCTTAATCACAATGGCCAAAGAAATTGATTTGTAGAAGCTTGATGTTGAAACCCTCGCTTGAATCTCCTTCTTCTTCTTTTTCTTCAAGGTTCTAGAGAGAGAATATTTTGAGAGGATGAACTTTGGGGAATTGATTTGGGATTTGGAAAATATGACTTAATTGGGTGAGTTTTAGAGTTAAAAAGGCTTATATAGTGGTCCTATACTTAGGCAAAATGACCGCACTTTAATTGGATTAAAAATGGAAAAGATCACTTAGCCCTCAACTTTTAGTGAGCTGCCCAGGGACCACGTGAGGTCCCACGAGCCGTGGTCCCCTTCGTGGACCTTAAGGCAGTGGCTAGGAAAGTGTGCCTTTAGCTTCACAAGCCTAGGGCACCTTCATGAAGGGCACCAAGAGTCGTGGTGCCTGTCACGGGTCGTGGTCCATCTTGTGGACCTTGAGGCAGTGGCTAAGCCACCTTCCGTCAACCCTCACACACTAACTCCCCTCCACGATCCTTCCCATCAGTCGTGGTCTTCACCACGATCCGTGAAGTGGCTCGTGAAGAGGGTTGATTTTTGAAAGATTTGGGGAGGATACTGCCTAGCCCACCACGAACCACACCAAGGGACGTGATCTTGACCACGAGCCGTGGTGGTGGGAGTGGTAGGTGGGGCAGTTCTTACACCAAGGTAGGCTGCCCTAGCCCACTCCATTGGCCCTTTCCCTCCTTCCTTGACTCTAACCCTCACGTTTAGCTCTAGTTTAGCCTACTAGTTTTCGGGGTGTTACAATATCTTTCCCTTGTGAACATTCGTCCTCGAATGACGTTTTTGATACCCTACAGACGTAAGGACTCAAGACTAGCATCCCATTATGCATGCAACATAATCAAAATGCACACAAACAAGGAGGAAACATCAACTCCAACTTAAACGTACTCAATGCACCCCAAGGAAGTAGGAACTACATCTAACAACCCATTATGCATGAAATTTCAACATTTCTCATGTTCTTAGGAGTAATTACATTCTCCAAGATATAAGCATGCTCAACAAAATCTTATGGAATTTATATGCAATTTACTCTCAAAAATCATATCGAAAGCAAGTTCATCAATTCATCTCATGAAGTCAATAGGCAACTCATACTCAATGCACAACAACATGAGGAACATCAATCATAAAAACTCATTTTCTTTCTAAATATAAGCTTTCATGAAAAAGCATAACACAAGGGAAATCATGGAAAGCATATAACACACATGACTCCCAAAACAAGAAAACTCAAGAGGAACTTATTACCTCAGGTTAGAATAGGAGTAGAAGGAAAGAGATGAGGGTATCGGGACATCATATCGGCCTCGGCCTCCAAAGTAGAACCCTTAACTAAATGATTCCTCCACAATACTTTTACGGAAGCAACTTCCTTATTCCTTAGCTTCTTAACTTTCCGGTCCAAAATCTCAATCGAAAATTCCTCATAAAAGAGACTTTCATCAACTCCCAATCCTTCTAGGGGAATTATGGATGTCGGATCTCCAACACACTTCTTAAGAATAGAGACATGGAGAACTGGATGCATCGATGCCAACTCATTTGGCAAATCTAACTCATAGGCAACCTTACCAATACACCTCAAAATTTGATATGGGCCTACATACTAGGGACTAAGATTCTTTTTCTTACCAAACCTAATTACCCCCTTCATAGGTAAGATTTTCAAGTAAACCCAATCATGAACATCAAACTCAAGATCCCTTCTTCTAACATTGACATAAGACTTTTATCGACTTTGAGCCGTTTTCAACATTTCTTTAATAAGCCAAACTTTCTCAATAGCTTCATAAACTAGCTCAGGACCTATCAAAGCAACTTCACCCACCTCAAACCAACCTATAGGATATCTACACCTCCTACTATAAAGAGCCTCAAATGGAGCCATACCAATACTCGAGTGATAGAATGCCATCAATGGAAAATGGTCATCCCAATTACCCTGAAAATCAATCACACAATCCCTTAACATGTCTTCCAAAGTTTGGATAGTACGCTCCGCTTTCCCATCAGTTTGGGGATGAAAAGTCGTGCTAAGCTTAACCTTAGTACTAAGACACCTTTGGAATGACTTCCAAAATTTAGAAGCGAATTGGGTACCACCATTGGAAATGATAGACAAAGGTACACCATGCAATTTTACCATCTCTCTCAAGTACATCTTAGCATAGTCTTCCGTCGAATAAGAAACCTTGACGGGAAGGAAATGAGGCGACTTCGTCATCCGATCTACTATTACCCATATAGAGTCATGTTGTCGCCGGGTGCGAGGCAATCCAACTATAAAGTCCATGTTCAAGTCTTCCCACTTCCAAGTAGGAATGGCAATGTCTTGGGACAAACCTCCCGGCCTTTGGTGCTCAACTTTCACTTGTTGACAATTAGGACACTTGGCCACTAATTCCGCAATATTTTTCTTCATCTCATTCCACCAATAGACGTACCGTAGATCACAGTAAATCTTGGTGGCTCCCGGGTGAATAGAATACCGAGAACTATGTGCTTCCTCTAAAATTTGTTCCCTCAAGTCATCGACATTCGGAACACATAACCGACATTGATACCTAAGTACTCCATATCCCCCTTAGGAGAAAGGCTCAATGGACTTCTTAAGCACCGTTTCTTTCAACTCAACCAAAATAGGATCAAGACCTTGATTAGACTGCACATCCATCACGGAGGATGATTCGGAACCATTATAGACCATGACAACACCCTCAGTGGAATCCACTAGTTGAACACCTAGTCGGGTCAACCTATGAACATCACGAACCAACTCTTTCTTTTCCTCCTCTACAGAGCCACACTACCCATCGACAACCGGCTAAGAGTATCCGCTACCACATTAGCTTTATCGGGGTGATAAAGGACACTCATGTCATAATCCTTCAATAGTTCAAGCCACCTTATTTGGTGAAGATTCAAGTCATTTTGACTAAACACATATTGTAGACTCTTATGATTGGTGAAAACATCCATATGAACCCCATACAAATAATGCCTTCATATTTTTAAGGCAAACATGACCGCCGCTAACTCAAGGTCATGGGTAGGATAGTTCTTCTCATGGATCTTAAGTTGCCTTGAAGCATAGGCAATAACCTTACCATTTTGCATAAGCACACATCTCAACCCAACTCTAGAGGTATCACAATACACCATAAAACCATTTGTACCTTCCGGTAAGGTTAACACCGAAGCGAAAGTAAGTCTATCTTTCAACTCTTGGAAACTTTTCTCACATGCTTCCGACCACACAAACTTAGCCTTCTTTTGAGTCAAAGTCGTCAAAGGAGAAGTAATAGAAGAAAATCTCTCAACAAACCTTCTTTAGTAACCGGCCAAACCAAAAAAGCTTCTAATGTCCGAAGGAGTTAGAGGTCTAGGCCAACTCTTGACCGCATCTGTCTTCTTAGGATCTACCTCAATTCCCTTACTTGACACAATATGACCAAGGAAAGTTATGGACCTTAACCAAAATTCACAATTGCTAAACATTGAAAAAAGTTGTTGGTCCTTAATAACTTGCAACACGATTCTCAAATGGTCCACATATTCCTTCTCACTCCTTGAATAGATCAGAATATAATCGATAAACACAATCACAAACATGTCTAGGTATTGCCTAAACACTCTATTTATCAAGTCCATAAATGCCGCCGGAGAATTAGTAAAACCAAACGACATCACTAGGAATTCATAATGGTCATACCGAGTTTAGAAAATCGTATTTGGAGTATCAGCTCCTCTCACCCTCAATTGGTGATAACCCAAACGAAGATCAATCTTAGAGAAATAACTAACCCCTTGAAGTTGGTCAAACAAGTCATCAATTATTGGAAGAGGATACTTATTCTTAATGGTCACTTTATTCAATTGACGATAATTAATGTACATTCGAAGAGACCCATCTTTCTTTCTAACAAACAGCACGGGAGCACCCCATGGAGAGATACTCGGTCGAATGAAATCCTTATCTAACAAATCCTTTAGTTGCTCTTTCAACTCTTTTAACTCCGTCGGAGCCATTTTATAAGGAGGGATAGAGATAGGTTACGTATCTAGCAGAAGGTCAATACCGAAGACTATTTCCTGCTCGGGAGGAATACCGGGTAAGTCATCTGGGAACACTTCCGAAAACTCATTTACAACGGGGACCGACTCAAGAGTAGGGGTTTTGGAATCTATATCCCTCACCCTAACAAGATGGTAAAAGCAACCTTTTGAAATCATCTTTCTAGCTTTAAGATAAGACACAAATGGACCTCTAGGCATAGAATTTCCCCCCCTTTCACTCTAGGATAGGCTCATTCAGGAATTGGAATCTAACCACCCGAACCCTACAATCAATAGAAGCATAACATGTATGCAATCAATCCATACCAAGAATCACATCAAAGTCTAACATGTCAAGCTCTACCAAGTCAACAAGAGTAACTCTGTGAGATAAGGAAACGGGACATCTCCTATAGACCCTCTTAGTCACCACAGAATCACCAACAGGGGTAGAGATAGAAAAAGATTCTAATAACACTTCCGAAAGAACATTAAACCTCATCGCCACATAGGGCGTCACAAAAGATAAAGTAGCACCGGGATCCAAAAAGGCATACACATTAATAAGAAAGATTTTTAACATACCGGTGACTACGTCCAAAGAACTCTCTTGGTCACCTCAGGATTGGAGAGCATAGAAGGGGTTTTGCTTCGGAGCATTGGAATTTGAACCACTAGGAGGAGCTTGCTTTCCCTCTCTTCCTTTAGCCGTAAGTATTGGGAAATTCCTCATTTGATGACCACTCTTACCACAACCATCCATTCCAGCTAGACACTTACCCTCGTGCCTCCTTCCACACTTGGTACAAATAGACTTGGATGATGAAAATCCATTACCATTACCTCCTTTAGGCCTAGGGTTAGACACCCTCTCTTGGTTGAACTTAGAAGGAGAATTAGAGGAACCTTGATCAAAAAACCTTTATCTAAACCTAGGTCGACCTTGTTCATCGGACCTAGTGTTGGAGAAGTTCCCATCACCGGTTCTATCCCGTTTAACTTCCTTATTCTTTTCCTTGAGTTTCGATTCCTCAATTTATTGGGCGTGCACCATAAGACGTGAGATATACATATCATGGATGAGTATTTCCATACGACATTTTTTTTCCACCATGTACGATACGCCCGCCACAAACTTACTCATCTTAGCCCTAGAGTCTGCCACCATAGTTGGAGCATACTTGGATAGTTGGGTGAACTTTAGAGCATACTCCTTAACACTCATACTTCCATGACGAAGGTTAATGAACTCTTGCACTTTGCTTCCCTCAACTCGAGAGGAAAGTGTAACATCTCGCACCTAGAAACGACTAGAAAGAGTTAAAAATGTGAAAATATTGATTTTTGGAAAGATTAAGGAAATTTGGAAAATTATGTCTAAGTTAAGAAAGTGAGTTTTGGTCATTTTCAAACGATCATAACTCCTAGCTCATGATGAGTTAGGAGTAGTTCTTGATATGGTTGGAAATCCCTTGGGAATATCTTTCCAACGCCACCAAGTTTGCACGATTTTGACATTGTATGAGTGAGATATGCTTTTCGGAAGTTGGGTTGTTGGATTGAGGAAGATCCCAATCCGGATTCAAAGAAGGGCAAAGTAGTCTTTTCTCTAATTAATTTCCTAATTAGTTTTTAGGGATATATTGGGGTAAAAATTTATTTTTGTCAGATTAGAAAAATTATATTCACGCTTAGGGCTTGGAGAAAAGAGAAAGGAAGAAAGAAAGGGAGAAAAGTGAAGATTTCGCCAAGAACGTCAAGCGTTTGGAGTGGAATTCATCGGGGGTGATCCCTATTAAGGTATATGAGATTTCTTTCATGTTGGGTTAGTTCACCCACACACTATCTTGTTGCAATTCAGCGAATTTAAGTTATTTGAATGCAAGGAAAGTGAGTTCTTGAAGAACATTGTTGAAAAATTTGTTGAGTTCGTGATGGTTGTGTTGTTGAAGCCTCTTGTTGATTTGATTCGTGTTTACGGGTGAATTTTCGAATTAGATCTGTTGTATGTTGAGGGTACTACTGATCCTAAGTGTTTGGGGAAAGAACTATGGAAGTTTAGAGGGTTTAGAGATGAAAAACGAAGGAGAAAGTCTGGGATTTTCTGGGCAAAGGCTTGGGGCGCCGCGCCTGCCAGAGCGCCACAAAAGTTCCTTTGAACTTTGGCCTCTGGCGCGTCGCGCCAGCCATAGAAATCCCTCTGAAGTTTGAGGGCTGGCACCCCGCGCCTCTCAGAGCGCCAGGGACGCCAGTTCTCCCCATTCGTTTCCCACCTTCTCGTACTTGTTTCTAAGTGATGTACCTATGTTTCCTAGTCCATTCCAATACTCTAAAGTACATCTAAACATCATGAAATCATCCATAAACATGAGATCATGAACCTTGAATCCATAATTCAATTCAAGGAAAGTTAAGTTCAAAGTCAAGGAAGTTAAGAGTCAAGTCTAGAAGTTAAGGAGCAAGTCAAAACTAGGTTTCTTAAAGTTTTCAAGGGTCTTTAACAATGTTTTAACGTCATTTTAAGACTTAAGTTTTAAAGTTAAGCAAGATTGAAGCTATGGTTTGAAGTTCTTTTCTTCAAAGAGGTATATGGGGACTATGTATTCCCAAAGAAGTTTAAAAGAAATGTTTTCACATTTAAACAAGATTGGAAACTGAGATTTCCAAAGAGCCTTCGGGCTAGTTTTCAGAAAAGAGTAATCGCTTTCTAAATGAATCAAGAAGGGAAACATTGATTTCCAGGATAGCCTTTGAGCTAAGTTTTTGAGCAATTATCTCAAATCAGTAGAAAGAAATATGTTTTAAAAACATAAGAGCCAGTACAGGTTTTGGAGTAGTATTGAGCACCGAATTAGGGGAGCGTTCAAAGAACCTACAGCCCCCATAGAACCATGTAGCCACCATGGGTAGAAGAGGTTCATACTTTTTAGATGAATCCTTTTCAAATTAGACTAGTAGATCCATTACGCAGTTCAGGTTCTATACATTTGGTCGGGTATAGGATGCTCTGGCAGCGTGAGGTTGATCGTTGTATCATCACTATAGCTCTTATGTGATGTTGCCGGTTAGAGAAACTTCCACAACAGTTATTGTATTTTTATATACATCAGTTCATTTGTATTTCTACATACATCTCAGATTTGTTGTATCTTTGCAAACACACAGAGTTTATAGCATGTTTTTAAACAACTTTTCTTTATATTGCACTTGTTTTAAATTGCTTTATATTGAAATGAGTCAGTCAGGTTGAGTTGAGTTAAGTCAGGTAAGTTATTCAATTTATTCAGATTCCTTTTCTAGCCTATGTTGTTTAGCTTTCCAACTCGCATACTCGTACATTCAATGTACTGATGCCAGTTGGCCTGCATCGTCTTATGATGCAGATTCAGGTATCTAGGATCAGCATCCAGTGCCTCGTTGATCCAGTTGAGCAGCTCAGAGTTAGTGGTGAGCCTCCTTGCATTCAGGAGGTCTCTTTTATTCGCTTTCTGTCTTTCATTTATTAGGATGTTGTGGGGTTTGTCCCAACATCCATCTCAGTATTTTAAAGGCTTCATAGACAGTCAGATAGTTATTAGTGCAGATGTTTTTCTTTATCTTTCAGATGTTGTTTAATGACTTAAGTGCCATTTTGTCCAGTTTATTATCATTTAAGTTGTTTATGATCGGATACTGTGTTGAGTTAAGTCTTCTGCTGAGTTAAGTAGCCAGGCCAAGGGTTCGTTTGGGGCCAGCAATGGTCTCCGAGTGCCGGCCACGTCCAGGGTGTACACTCGGGGCGTGACAGAAAGAACCTATCAAGAAACGCCGATTTAAACAATTCCCACTCTAGAGACCCGCTCCTACTGATCTCTCTCCCTTTCATTGATCATACCACACTTGAGCAACATCTTTCAATTGGTAAGCGGCTAACTCCGCTTTCTCCACCGGAGTCACCTCCATAATAGCAAATACCTTATAGACCTCGTTGATAAACCTTTGAGGATCTTCCTCCATTTTGGAGCCATAAAATTCCAGAGGGTTCATCCTTGCAAAGTCCCTCACTCTTGAAGCCGCCGAATTCACATTAGGATTCACAGGAGCTACAACCTCTCTATTGGCTTGACTCTACTAGATGTGGCTTATGAGACATCATCTTAGGACCATTCTAAACCTTGTAAGTTACGTATAAGCATCAAGTGTATCAAGTCACATTGATTATCACTAGTCGGAACCCTTTCCCATCAGCTTTTAACACTCGCCAGCAAAAACCTTGATACAACAACATTCACCGGCAAAGTTCTCTGCATCATAACACTCGCCGGTAAAGACCTTGGCATAAGAACACTCACCAGCAAAGAGATCGGCATAATAATACTCACCAGCAAAGACCTTGGTATAATAACACTCACCGATAAAGACCCCAACATAATAACACTAGCTGGTAAAGATCGCGATATAATAACACTCACCGATAAAGACCTCGGCATCACAATCATCACATGGTTCATCACGATGTTCAACGATCAAAGCACTAAAGCAATATAACACGACATAGAAGAAGCAACAATTTGCACCATTCAAGTCCACAATCATACTTTCAAGTATCTCATCAATCAATCAATAAGGGTTACATTAAGAAAATTCACATCATCATGTTCAACACATAGCCTTTTTCATTTCAACCCCTTTTTATTCATTTAGATATAGCAAGTGGACAATTCAAACCCTTCACCTCATTCTCATTACTCCCAACACGATATCAACATAGGAAGCATACGATTTAAACTAGAATACAAGGTTTAGAAATCCACTTGCCTTAAATCAATCAACAATCACTCCAATAGTCGAGTCTTCCCCTTCTAAACCGCTTCCGAAGTCACACAATCTATAAATAAGCAAGTCTTCTCAATCACTTTCTAGAAACAACAACACCCACAACAATTCCCTTGAAAGTTGGGTTAATCAACATAATAACCAATTCCAAAATTCAAGGTCAAAATCTAAAATTTAATACTTGAAAAATATTACTCAAGGCTTTAGAAACTCATTAGGGAAAATTGTTTCAAAAATGGACTTGAAAATCAGTTCATAACTCATTTTTTTCATTAAAATTCAAGTTCACGAAGAACTCCCAATTTATCAACCCAAAATCTTGATTTAAACTCATAAATTTAATAATAATAATGGGTAATCAAAGATTTAGAATTAAGAAATGTAACCCAAAAATTTTATCTTGAAAACCCACTTGAAATTGCCTCTACCGAGTTCTCAAGCTCTAAAATGAAAATGAGGAAGAAACTCCAAAATTTGGGTTTAACACTGCTAGGGGTCCTCCACGAACGCGAAACCCTGCCCATGAACATGGGTTTTTAATGACTGAACCTTCGTGAACGTGGTAGGTCTCTTGTGACTACGGAGGTCAACACTTTGACCTCCTGCGAACGCGATAGGTCTCCCGCTACCTCGGTCGAGACTCCAAAAATGTGGGGTTCTCACCCCCTCCCCTCCGCAAATGCGCCAAAAGCTCCACTAACGCGGAGGGTTGCACCAGAACACAGAAAAATCAGCCAACTCAAAATCATCGAAAGGACCCTCATGATTCGTTTGAAAGCCCGTAAACAAAAACCACATATGCAAATTGATTATATTCGACATTGCAGACTCAATGGAACCGTCGAAACACGAATTTGAGGTCTCCTTGACCTGACATCCATGAAAACCACAAGAAACTAACTCAACGCCTAAAAAGGATAAAACAAATTCGGGACCTCTCAAAAATCAGCCATGTAACACCCCGTATCCAAAACAGACCAAAAATGCAAATTTTGAGAAGTTGCAGGTGCAACTCACAGTTGCCATCCACGGACCGTAGGTCAGACCATGGCCCGTGCTGGTGGTCTGTGGTTCACTACTGCAACCCCTCCCCAACCCAGCTCAGAAAAATCAGCTAAGTCTCGACCCACGGACAGACCCACGGTCCGTAGGTCAGATCATGGTCCGTGGTCTGTGTCCGTAGATCAAGGACTCTTTTACCCAGCCTCTGACATGAACTACGGTCGACCAGCACGGACCATCATTCGATCCACGGTCCGTAGGTCTGACCGTAGGTAAGGGTCAACAGCCAGTTAGCTGAAAATTGTGATTGGGTCAACTTCAGATAGTCATAACTTTTAGCACAAAAGTAATTATGTGTCCCATGACTGATGATATAATAGGTAATTGAATCCTCTTTCCAACGCCACCAAGTTTGTTAAAATCCAACCTCCGAGTAAAAAGTTATGCTCGTTTTAGTAAAGCCCTGCCGGGCAGACTCGATCGACGACTCCAATCGACGGACCGTCGATTGATTGACGGCCCGTCAGTCCCGTCCGTCGATCACTCCGACAGAAGTTAAGTCAACGGTCTTTTGGTCTTTTCCTATTTCGTTTAACCCCTAAGATACGTCGTTTAGACCCTAAATAATGAGATTTTAGTCACTTTAAGCCTAGAAACATAACTAGAACTTACCTAAGTCAAATCATTAATCAAACTTAGAAGAATTAGAACACTAAGAAGAGAAAAGAGGTCAAAAACCCTAGTTCAAGAACGCAGCAAGGTTCTATCAGTTCCATCCCTGAAATTGAAGGATTTCTCCGTGGAATTCATCACCAGGTATGTGGGATTTCACTAGTGAGTTCCTTTCATCCATTAGGTCCCTAGAATTCAGTCAGTTTCTTGATTCCCTTATTATAAATAGACCTAGGGCTTCTAGAATTACAGCAGATCATCATGAATTAGTTAATAACACGCTCCAAATCAGATTATCATGTTATTATTCAGTTTATTGCATGAATTTCAGAACCCTAGCTATGTATTTCTTTAGTTCTTGAATTACACATGATAGGTCAGATATTTCAGTTATTCAGTTATGAATGCCACAGTTACTAATGCATCAATATCAGTTTAATTATTGCATTCTCAGTTTGCATGTTCAGTTTTGAGTTATCCAGTATATACAGAAATTCTGTCATAACCAGTTAGCATAATACCGAGTTGGACTAGGGTTCAGCGTACCCATATAGTCCCAGAACTACGAGCCACGTAGGTGTAAGTCCCCTCTGTGGGCAATATAAGTTTAGTTATCACGCCAGCATGCCTATATACCTATGGCCGGGTATATTGGGTCCTCTCGATGGGGTGTATACATCGAACTCCACATTTAGCTCATGTTGTTTTATGTCGGTTATTAGTAGCTCCCACAGTTCAGTCAGACTCTATTGCATTGACCACATTTATAGTTAATTCAGTATTCAGTCAGCTTGTTATAAATTGGTCACTGCATTCAGTTATCTCAGCATTCAGTATTTATATCATGATCAGATTATGTCATTGCTTATTTGCTTTGTTCAGTTATGATGTTATTTCAGCTTTATTCTATCATGCATGCTCAGTACCTTTCA
>JAJOOO010002309.1:0-29566 GCA_029582685.1 Solanum piurae
TTTTGAAGAAAAAAGGGGCCATCATAGTTTCCAGGTGCTTTTTATGCAATGAGACAAATGAAACAAACAGTCATCTATTTTTGCACTGCACCTTTACAGCACAACTTTGGTCTCTATTTCTCAACATAACAAAGACAAGCTGGACTATGCCGGAGCATACTGCAGATTTGCTTAGTTGCTGGATGAAAAGAGGAGGCAGCAAAAGTCAAAAGAAGTGGTGGAGGATCATCCCACAATGCATCTGGTGGACAGTTTGGAGAGAGAGAAATGGGAGGTGTTTTGAAGATAGATCCAATTCCATCCAGAAAGTTAAATGGAATTGTATAATATCTTTCTACTATTGGTGTAAAGAAGTAGGTTTAGAGGATATAGATCAGTTTGTAGATTTATTAAGATCTCTGTAAGTATCTTGTTCTCTAGTTGCTGTTTTTTTTTTTTTTATCTAACACTTTTTGATGGTGTCCAGCATGTCCTTAATGCTGAGGAATATACATTTACCAGTTTCAAAAAAAAAAAAAAAGAGCTAGGTGAATGACAACTAGAAGTACCTCTGATGTCTCCCTGATCCGGTGAAGGGCCGAATCAACACGTGCATATATTGTGTTCCTCTGCAGGTGATGGTAAATGATGAGCGTTTAATTTATGTGAGTTACAATCAAATCTACATCATGTAGAAAGTGTAAAGCAGATAGTGAAGAGCATAACATACCAGGGCGACATCCTTGAGCAATTGACTGACTTGTGAAGTGCTAGAGAATGGTCCAAATGGGTGGCAACCAGTTGCCCAGAGCCAATTTACAACAGGCCTTTCATGCACGTGAGAAGCCTTTTCATATGGAGCACTCAACCCACCCACAACAGAAGCCAGTCCTGCCAATATATGTTGTTGGGCTAGCATTGGAATAGCATGCCTTCTCTCTATTTCTGAAACATAGCTGTCAAATACCAACAGGAAGCAAGTAAAGATCCCCAAACTAGATGCATGCAAGGAGAATAAACATCAGAAAACATTTAATGGAAGGTTTGTAAGTTCACTAATGAAATAATTTGAGGTAGTCTTCTTTTACCATATTTTGTGTTTCTCATAAATGTATTAAGACTTAAAACATCAAATCATAATAATGCTTCTGATGAACAGAGAAATAGTCTAGAAAAATTGCATGCAAAATCTTTTAGATGCCTAAAGAACGAATACAGGAGAATATGAGGGAGGCGATGGAAATAAAATCTTGCTATATACTTGGAGTATGGTTCTCAATGACATTTCCTCTATACTTGTTTTCTGTAGTCAGTCCAATTAGCAAAAAGTTAGGCCGGTTGGAGATCAGAAGTCATCGATCTCCATTAAATAGAATAAGATAAAGAGAAAATTTGTTATCAGGGTCTTGCAGCTTTCTATTGACATACTCTGATACGAGTGGTCGCAATGTCAATTGTAAATACTAATTAAAATCTAAACTCAGTTTACTAGATTTATAATTTATTTGAGGTCAGGAAGACAGAACCAAGGAACTACCACTACTTTAGTAGAAAGAGGTTGCTGCAGCTAAAATATTGCCAACAAAGGAAACTTAAAGCTATCTCCTACCCCTGATAGATTAAAAGTTCCATGATTGTAGTATACAGTAGAAAGCCATACTGAAGGACACCAAAACCAACAAGATAAATAAGGCAATGAAAACGGAGTAAATACGTCACCCACCTCAAAGGTATCTTATCATTCTGATGTTGGAGTACAATAACTACATCTTTACTTGTCCAAACAAGACTTTCCTCTTCCATCATAAGATGTTCATCCACATCAGCTAAAGATAGAACAAACCTGTAAACAAGGAGGATATTGTTAGAGCATGGCACTCTTGTTCAAAATGGTGGTAATAGGAGAAAAAATCTTCTGGAATTTAGGGTTAGAACTTTTCGATCTTGTTGGGCAATTTTTATATCAGTGTAAAATGTAGAGAACCTGCTTTATTGAATATTGGATGGAGATAAGCCTACATGGAGCAGAAGGGGTAGTGAGGATTCATATAACCGACCCCGGCTAGGTTGGGAATAAGGCTTGGTTATTTATGTATCTATTCATTGTCAAACAAATAGAAGAAAAGAAATTAAACTTAAAAAGAAATAATCAGAACAGCCAAATAGAAGAGACATGTATTAAAGACTGCTTTTTTGGCATTTCTGATGTATATGTCATCCAATAATTCAGCAACCAAATTGCTATAGGGTCAACTATGTTAAATGGAACAGCATGCAGTACAAGTTTGTTTTCATTCGTCAATCTTACTCATGATATAAATAAAAGATGACAACAGGCATAGTGTAATATGCTATTGTTGCTATCCATGAAGTCCAATATCAAAGACCAATTCAATGATTAATGCAGAAGCATATGATGGGCATACCTAATTATTGAGTGCAATAGGTAAAAAGGTTCATTACATAAAATACATACAAGCTCCTGAAGATCAAAGACAAGTCTTTTAGCAGTACTAGTAATTGGTACTGAGCAAAAAGGTTCATTACATAAAATACACACAAGCTCCTGAAGATCAAAGACAAGTCTTTTAGCAGAACTAGTAATTGGTTACTGAGTAAAGAAAGAAAGCTCCCAAGGCAATGATCTAGTGGTAAGAGGGCAGTGGATAGGCGCATGTCACTGGTTTGAACCCTGCAACAGACAAAAACTTGGTATTTAAATGGAGAAGGGTAGAGGGGTATGCCCAATATCCACCGAGTTGAGACTTGCACCACTGCTCCTTGGTGATTTCTCAGTTATAAGAAAATCGCATTATCGATTTGTATAGCGATATTTCTGATGTGTTCATGCAGTATCAGAACTCAGAAGACAATGTCAAACATCAGAGAGAGAGAGAGAGAGAAGTGGCATCAACACAGCAGTTATAAGCAATCGAGAAAAGGCCTCAGTGAAATAAAAGGTTATTGCGCTCACACTGGAATGACTCTGGTACCATATGTGCGGTGCAGATCACCTTGTTTCTTCTTTTTTACTGCTCTTTTCTTCTCCTTCTTTCGATTCTGGTTATAAGTAGCCCAGATAGGTTTATGCTTTAGTACGGAATCACTTGTACCGTCATTCTCATCCATCCAGTGCTAGAAAAAAAGAAAACAGATTTAGAACAATAAGGCAAGAAGTAAAAGGTATATGCATGTGCAAGTTGCAACGGATAAATATTGATACAAGCCACATAGGTGTGTTCTGCAGAATATTTGCAAGGCAAGGAAATGGAGAAACCAACCTGACGGAGGAAAAATTTACTTGAGAGTGAAGGGTCAGAAACCTCAAGTAAACCGGCAGCTAGCACATCTGCGGATCGTTCCATCTCCTGCATTTGTCAATTGCATAGAGAATTTTATGTTATAAGAAACTCCTAATAACCAATCTGACAGAAACATCAGAAGACCAAAACAAATAAATAAATGAACAAAAGATTAATAGAGACATCAGATAACAAACAAGAACTGACAACCCCTGGAGATGTGGTAAAAAAAGAGACATGTAGTAACAGATACTCCCTCCGCTTCAACTTGTTTGACTGGTTTTGACTTGGCATGGAGTTTAAGAAAGTAAATAAGACTTTTGAATCTTGTCTTCTTAAACTAAAGATATGTAGAATGCACCAAAATGCCCTTTAATCTTGTGGTCTTAAAGAGTTGCCAAAAAAGGAAAGAAACATTCTTTTTTGAATGGATTAAAAAGGAAAGTAAGACAAAAAAATTGAAACGGAGAGAGTACACCATTTGCCTACTGAAACTATCTAAAGACCTTTTCTCACATATAATCTTAATGCATTTCACATCCAACTGCATTTATTATCTCAAATGGAGGTAACATAGAAAAGGGAAACGGAAAACTAGGAAACCACCTCTCTAAGGATCGCACCATCAAGATATGTCTTTGTATGTACATGGAAACGTCCATCCTTCTTTGTTTCTTGAAGGGAATGACCCCGCATGGCTTTTGAAACAGCTATAGCCAATTTCTCATGGCGATGCAAAGCATGTGAACCTCCAATCATCACTACTTCCTGTTCTTTGTGAAGCATTTTCTTCACCTGAAGGTCAAAAACTAAAAGTTCATAATTCATGTATGGCCCTGGTTCCATCTAAATTTTAAGTTTTTGTTCTGTTGGGTACCAACATTGTTAGACTCAGTAAATAGACAAGGGAAATTACCAAAAAAAAAAAAAAAACAGCGAGAGAGAATTGGTAAGGGAAATAGACTTAACGACTAAAGAACAATTATCAGAAACCTTTTATATTCCTTGTCACAAAAGAAAAATAGCCTAATTTAATCAGCAAGGATAGGATTAACATCTCAACAATAAAGTAGGAGTCAAAACCCACTCCAGCCCTCCTCCTTTTGATAAGTAACCAAGTAGCAGTCCTTAAAATGACATCTCTACCAGTAAGGATTGATGTCAAGTATAATAAGAAAGTAAGTATCTGTTTCATCAACATCTGAAAGCTTTACAAGTAGTTTTGAAAAGAAACAGAATTTAAAGTCCCCTCAACATTGTTTAGTGCAAAAGCAACAATATTTTCAACTCTGTCACAAAAAAAATAACATATCAACCATCCAAGTCACTGGATACACAGAAAAGCATCATAAGAGACCAGGATAATGAGGTAAAATTTTTACCTCCGCTTCGATTGCTCCAACATCAAGACTATAGTTATAGCCCTTTGTCATGATATTGAAGCGATTATGATTTTGAAGGACAATGATAGGGATAAGCAACCTTGTTGTCATATCGACAGTTTCAAACCTAATGAATACATGATAAAAACACTAAGATTGTATTAGAAGAAAGAACAAAGTTTATCTATAACTGCTACAAATATGAGCACAGAGAAAGCAGGGGACAGGAACATTATCTGTAATCATCCTATATTTTCTTTTTTTATGTGTAATCATCCTATATGACAAAAATAAACGCATCTAATCCTCAGGATGGTATCTTCATAAGTATGCAAAGAAAAAGATAGATCTGCAATTTCCAATGCCTTCTAGTTTTCTTCCTCTTAAATGTGATGATGCATAAACTACTAGGGAAAAGAGTTCAAAAATCAAATACATGCTTAAAACTTATCAAGTGCTTTCAAAACCATGATAACCATCATCAAAAGTAACCCGAACAGTCTAACCTTGTGTGAGGAAATAAAAGACTTTACCTAACATCCGGCGCTATGACATGTTCAATGGTGGTTGCAACTAGAGAGGCAAGCTGCCCAACAAAAATATCATGAGCAGCATGCTCAGTTACTACACCTGACCCTTTGTGAAGCACAACATTCCGCAAACGCGGCAATGATCTGGAACTAATGCTTCCTTCTTCAGTTTCAATCTTTCCATAAGTGCAAGGACCTGCTGAGAGGTCAACCACAACAAACCTGAAATAATAATGCCAGGAAACTCAAACTTATGTACAACAGGTTAAAGACAATTGAACTTTCAACTGATTTATCAGAGTTACAATTGAAAATATGATTCAACAACATAAACTATAAGGTATTTTAACAAAATATGAGATCTAAAAACAAATTGAGGAAAACCAAAAAGGAAGCCAAGTTCGCCAGACCACTAGACACTAGACAGTCTACGAAGAAAGTGAGTCGGCTGCAACATTTCGCAGAACCATTTTTAACTTTTAATTCTAAGTTGCAGAAAACCCATCACCTTTTACCTCCACTGCTTGTTCCTGGCCCAAACAGAAAATCTTGCTTCCATATGTAAGTTAATACAGGGGCTTAAACCTTCTGAGAATACATAAAGAAGCTAAAAAGACTGAAGGACTGAAGGTACAGAGGTACATCCAGACAAAGAAAGAAATTAATCATCAACTTTTTATGCCACATGATCACAAGATCTGTAGCTTTTAACCCACAGCAGAGATATCAAAACTGCAGAAGTCTAAGCAATTCACAAAAAATACTTGAAAGAAAATAGGATGCTCGGGATAAAGATAAACATTTGATTCCACCATAGGGTCAATCTTGAGCCACAAATCAATTAGCATATGAAGGCAGACCGAAAGGTGCAATACTATTATCCAACTAGAGGATGCTCAGTAATTATCTTGTGTAAAGGGCACATTTTGTTATCCCTTATCCGTTCTCTGTATAAACTAAGATAACTGTTTCAACATCAAGTATAACACACGATATAAAACCAGCAATACCTGCCAGAGCCAAGCCAAACTTGAGAAGCTCCCCCTCCATTATAACGATAGCGATATATGTAATCTCCTTCTTGTTTTTTCATCTCTTCCTCATTAAGTTGTGTAATTCTTCCATACATTAAACTGTCCAGGTCAATGTCCATGTTCCTTGGATCCAATCTTACCTGCAGTGAAGTTCCCATGGTAACAACAGTCAATGTCAATCAATGTCCCTATTCAAGACTCAGAAAAAGAAACTTAGTGAATTAAGGTTTGAAGTCTGATGTAATGGGTTAGTGTGCAACAACTGACTTCTCGATAAGGACGAACAACAATCAAAGTTAATGAGAAATAAAAAATTTAAATTTTTTTTAACAAATATTATGGAAAAAAGTCAACCTGAGCACTTCGTATCCTTCAGTAATAAAATCAAACAATTCAAACAAATCAAGAATT
Source organism: Solanum piurae (assembly GCA_029582685.1). NCBI lineage: Eukaryota > Viridiplantae > Streptophyta > Magnoliopsida > Solanales > Solanaceae > Solanum > Solanum piurae. The sequence continues at coordinate 6,639 of JAJOOO010002309.1, forward strand.
TGATGGTCAAGTTTGCCACACATACCTTATCAAAGTTAACAATAAAGATTACAGTAGGCCAGGGTCTATCCATCTCTTCAGCAGACTGTCCCCAACTTTCAAGATCAAATAGGTAAGAATAAAGTTTCTGAAATTCTGGTTCCACGGCAGTTGCCTCAACTTCAAAAAGGGGAACTTCTCTTCCAAAATCAGTCTACAAATCACAAAACAGGTTGACATTTGATTTTGATTTTATGAAGTAGAAACTTAAAATAGGAGAATCTGAGACAAATTCAGAATTAAGATTATCTGGTACAGTCACCTCTCTTGCATTTCCAGCAGGCACCATTGCTGCCTTAAGTGCTTTCTCCAAGGCTATTAGTTCTGGCTGTCCAGCCTGCAGCAACAGGTGACACCAGAATCACAACAGTAACCATAAACTATTAGCACCAACCATTCCATTTTCATCTTCGAAACATCTTAAAGAGTACTCCAAACATCTTTCTTTCTTTTTTTTTCCTCAGTCATTTATCCAAAAATCTAAACTCTTTGTTCATCATATATTTAGGCAAGGGACGCCAAAAATATAATTAACAGCAAGGACTACATCCATTTCCAGTTGAGGTTTCCTTCTCCATTTATCCGATGAAGGACAACTCCTCTCATTGGATCCCCAGTAAGTGAATGTTTAAGTTCGATTAAGTTAATAATTTCCTGCCTTATATCTAGATTACAACAACTTTCTTTTAGAGATAATTTATTGTGTTTTTAGATAAATCTAGATTACAACTACTGCTAAGCTGCATCCCAAATTACTATAAATCACTATTGGGATATGAAAAAAAGAAAAGAGTTATTTTGTTATTTTTTTTATTGTTCAAAATGAAATTAGAGTTTTGTCTTATTGCTAGGAATAAGCCATCATCCCAGTTCAAAAACCTCAAGAAATTAGGCCATCTGACTTCTATCTAGTGGTAAAGTTTCAAATTTATATGCCACAAAAGAAGAACTTGATATCCTTAATATTAGGATCTTGTTTGCTTAGAACAAAGGAATCCAAGCCAATATTGGCTAATCAATCATTTTGAGGCATAAGATTTGTGAATGAATAACAGAGAAATATTCATAGGATTGTTACCATTTCTTCAAAAAAAATCATAGGAAAGCAACCAAACAGTGAGAAAGCAGTAATCATGAATGTAGTGTAGCTCTATTCAAAATTAGAAGAGATCTCCGAACTTAACACGAAAACAACCATGATTCTAAAAGCACCATGGCAAAATGGTACACGCATAAATCATAGAAGGGAGAAGGCTCACCGGAAATGTATTATATACTATGTGATGCTCAATATCAAGTGGTTGGCCTGTCTCCAAACACGAGGGCCTATGAGATGGGAAACTGACTTTCAGAAACTCCTCCAACTTTGGAGAATCTAATGCGTACCTATAGCCCCCATCACCACTAAAACCAACAAGAACTATGTTGACTTCCAGAGGAACTTGAAATGGTACCTGTACAATATTAACACAATTAGGCATCTGAACAGAGCTTTTATATGAAGAGAATTTGAAAAAGTAAATAGCCTGCATTATAACCACAGAGGTTCACCCATAGCCTATTATCTATTTCTCTCGTCAATGAACATATATATCAATTTCGGGCCAAGCCACAGTGCTAATAGCTAAATTACATTTGTAAAAATTTAAAGTTTCAATGTATAGGACTTCTGAGTTGACTGATAACCAAACAGAACAAAAGCAATTACAGCCATAACATGGATTTAAGAGATCCAAAACACATGAAAAGACAGAAATTGGGAGGTTTGCAGTCGAATTTAATAAGAACTTCGAACTAATTTGACTAAATTCCCACTCTAGTTTAAGCAGTGAGCCAGCTAGCGGATAAAATCACAACTTTTTCCATGAATTTTGCAATAAATAATGATAAAGACGAAAATCAATATGTAATTTAATGTAATTTACGAATATGAGATCTACCTCGGCTCGAGAATGAAGCATTTGACGAACTTCCGATCGAACGTTTTCTTTAACGTCTTGAAAAGCTCCATGGTGCCACTGTTGGTGACCAGGATTACTACGATAGGCTTGAGATGCTGATTCTGACAGAGTCGCGAACAGACTCAGTGCAACTATTGCTATGCAGAAACAGCTAGTTATTCGAATCATCTGTACTTTCTATTTCTCTTTCCTTCTCAAAGATGTAGTATTTGAATGCGGTTGAGCCGAACACGATATCGGCAGAACAGCGTTCAGTTCTCCGGCGAGAAGAATCGCTGTTCCCCGGTGGCCGGAAATGTTTGACCCGTTTCAATGGAGAAGAATTGACAGACGGAGACTGAGTGAGCTTAATCAAAATTCCACAAGTGTCGCTGTTACATATTCTATTTTACGTTTTCTCTACTGCTGTTGTGTGAATAATCTATTTGCAATGCGGGCCAGACGGGTCTCGTCAAGTCTGTCCTTCAAAGAGGCCCGATATGGTTTTCAGGTCAAAGGAAATATATACTAGTTAATCAGTTATCATAGTTATACTATAATTTTAGTTAATTATTATTTGTGATCAATATTCACCGATAATTATGTGGGTTGGCATTTTGAGTTTGTACAATTCGCACGTTTGTATAATTCAAAATTTGTATAATATAATTTGTATAACTTTTGTATAATATAATTTGTATAACTTTTGTATAATGTAATTTTGTATAATATAATTAGTATAACTGTTTAAATTTGAGATGTTTGTGCTTGTATAAATTTGTTATTTCGAGTTTATACAAAAATAGCTCAATTATACAAACATACCCGTAAATTATACAAACTAACTCGCGAATTATACAAACGGGGCAGTTTAAACTGTAGCTAATACCCGTAAATATGCAAACTATAACTATGAAACAAACAGGACAGTTTAAACTGTAGCTACAACCCGTAAATATGCAAACTATAGCTATGAAACATAATTAAATTTATTATAATGACTATTTACGAAAATTCCCCTATAATTTTTGTTCTTTGGTATTTTGAAAATTTAAGTAATAAAAAGTGATTGAAAATATTTAACATTATAAAAACAAAAACAAAAACAAAAAAAGGGTAAGACTCAAGATATGCTTTATAAGGAAAAAAGAAATTACTTATGTTATGTCTTACAAAGCATAAATTCAATTTTAGAATAGTATGCTTTACAAAATTCATAATTCACAAGTTATGTTTTACAAGGCAAAAAAATTACAAGGAAAAATTCATAAGGGGAAATTTACAAGATACAAGTTATATACAATTATAAATTTAAACATTATGCATTAAGAAGTTCATGACACACACGTTATGTGTTACAAGGAACAAGTTATGTTTTACAAGACATAATATCAATTTTAGAACCACAAAATTATGTCTCTTGGTTCTCTAAATTTTTGCCAAATAAAGCAAAAGTTCTCCAACTTATGATTTGCAAACTAAATACTACACCATTTATGTCTCTAAACTTTTATCTTGAGAAATTAGATTACAAGCAAAGATACTTTGACTCGCAAATTTTCATTAAATGAGAAATGAAAACGAAAATTAAAGATCATTCCAAAATAGGGGCAATCTATGCGAAAACTTGTTTTGAGAAAGGCCCAAATGATTTTCAGTATTTGTTGGGGAAAAAAACTTATGCATAGGTACAATCAACTTGATTGGCACAAATGTATCTATTTTGAGGTGGTGTCTAATTGCTGCCCCCTAAAATTCCTGGTCTTTAATTATGCCCTCCAAGGCTTTAAGTAATAAATTAGTGAGCGAAAATATTCCTGACACTGAAATAACAAACGACTTTTTACGAGGCATAAGTATATGTTTTCGCATAATAATATCCAAGATTTATGTCATGAAAGACATAAAATTATAGTGTACCGCATAACCTTATTCCTACAAAATTTATGTCGATTGAGGCAAATGTTTAGTTTTAAAGTCCACAAGTTATGTCGTAAAAGGTACGCTATAACTTAATTCCTGCAAAGCTTATGTCGAGTGAGACAAATTCAGTTTCAGAACCCACAAGTTATAGCCTACCACATAACTTAACTCGTACAAAACTTATGTTGTGCGAATAAAAAAAAATTGATTATAGAATCCACAAGTTATGTCATAAAAAACATAATGTAATTTTAGACAAAAGTTCTATAAACCTATATCGAGTGACTTAGGTCATAGATAAGGGTACTTTAATCCATAATTTTTTATTAATTGAGACATGCATACAAAAATTAAAGTTCACTCCAAAACAAAGACAATCCATACAAAACTTGATTGTTTATCCTTCCTCTAACCCCATTTTAAGGAAAAAACTACATAATTAGACATACTTCACTGTCATATATATTATTATTATTATTTATATTTTTAAATATTACTTATCCAACCACTAATATTAAGTTTCCTACCATATATTGATGAAAAATACATTTAGATAGATACATGTATTTTTGCTATTAGATATACTAAAATAGCGAGAGAGGCGAGCAAGATGGGGGGGGAGGTGAGCGAGATTCGTAATGTGTACAAGATATATATGTATCTGGTGTGATTCACGTGTATTTTGGGATGCCAGATACATGGGAGAGTGGCGAGTGAGATTTGGTATATATCTCAGATACATGCAAATCGAATTGGAAACAATGTATCTAGAACAAATTAAACCAAGTTTTGACTCATATATCTGAGATACATGTATCTGAACTTATCTGGAGGCACCAAACTCTGGTAAGATACGTAATATTGCAAACTAGAGTGTATCTAAGTAATTAGCTTCTTAACTAGTGAGATTTATGTAAATTCTCCTTTAATTTACATTGGTCTAACCCATCGGTGACCCCTTAAAGTTGGCACGAAGTTTCACTGAGATACCTTAACTGGACGATGTTCATTTTAGACACCTCATGTAGGGTTCCGCTATGTCAATTTTGACACTTTTTTTTTAAATCAATAAAAATATATGAAGTGTGTGTGTTACACTCGCGATGACATGTGAAGTGGCGAATTAAACGACGATATTTGTCATTTATTTTTTTTAAAAACAATTCTTAATTAATGAGTTTTGAGTAAAAATAAAAAGTAATCAATGACATATGGACTTTTGCCCAAAATAATTACCAAAAAAAAAAGATAAAATCCCCCATGACCCCCTACCCCCACCCCCCGATTATCTTCTCCAAGCACCCCTACTACCCATGTGCAGAAGCAACCCAATTTTTGCAGAAATATCTGCACCCACCCCGCCTCATCCCCCACCCCATTGTCTTCTCCAAATACCCCATCTTTTTTTTTTTTTGCAAAAACATCTAGGCACACACCCATCTACACACTATTCTTTTTTTATCAGTGTCTTCTGCAAAAAAAAATTCTTCTTCCTTTTTTACCTTAATTAGCAGGTTTAGAATTCATCAAAAATTAAACTTTACTCCTAAATATTAAATTCTTTCAGGAAAGAATCTCATGAATCATTTAGTATTTGAATCTTAAAACGGACATATTCATAAATTTCTAAAAGAGTTTCCATCATTTTTCATCATTTTAGTATAACTACTTTTATTCACCATGTTGGATGTTTAAGTTTGCAGAAATGGTGACTGGAAATGGGAAAGAAGAAGAAAAAAATTTAAAAGTCGATTATATAGGTTTTCCACGCGCTGTCAACAAGTGTATTACACTCACTAAGTCATGTAAGCAAAAAATGTCAAAATGATCCAGTGAAATCCGACATGAAGTGTCTAAAATGAACAAAGTCTAGTTAGAGTGTCTAAGTAAAAATTGATGCCAACTTTAGGGGTTCACCGATGAGTTAGGTCATTTACATTCTACGTAGCCCATAAGTAGATGTGTTTATGGAAAATAAAAAAATTGAATCAAATCGAAAACGAAACATACCAAATAAAAAAAAATCTATAATTTTTCACTTAATTTGATTTGATTTTACATTTTTAAAAGCAACATAATTTATTTTGATTTTAAGAAAAAAAATCAAACCACACTTACTATAGAAATATATATATATAAAAGAGTGTACGTACACCTATATATAATTCTTTTTTATACAATGTATATACACTATTTAGAGATATTATAAAATCCTCTCAAAGAACAATGTATTTTCTCCATACACTATTGTCCATCAATTTCATTTTATCGTAACACCCGATAAAAAAAAATGAAAAAACTAAAAACCTCCGTTAGAACAATAAAATAGTTTTCTTTATTGCAAAAATGTTAGAAGTTCACAAGGAGAAAATGTCACTCGTAAAGGGATTTTTTAAAAAATAATAATCACTAATAAACAAAATTATGACTTTGAGATATCATAAAATTTGAATTAGAAGGAATTGATTGTGATTGAATAAAATACATAAAGAAATAGATATAGTAAAAGAGAAAAGAATATCAAAAAAAGCATCATCGAACAGTTTTGTGTTTTGCTATAATATTTGAAGCTATTGGATTAGATGATCTCCTACTCCTCATTCACCTATAATATCATCTCCTAACTTATCAATATTTTCGTTAAATTAAATGAGGATATTACAGATAATTCTACATCATCACAACGACCTAGTGGGGTGAAAAAAGCCAAAATAAAGAGAAAAGTCGATAAAGATATTTCATCTTCTTTAAAAAGTGTCGAATTACAAATGATCGGCTTGCTGAGATGTTGGCAAATTCAAATTCAAAGAAGAAGCTAAACAGGGAGTTGAAAGATAGATTTTTTAAATTGAAAGAATTTAAAGAAGAAAATAAAATTAGATTAATGAATTTGGATGGTATTGCTGATCCAAATGTTCGTGAATTTGTTCGACAAGAACAAATTCGAATAATGGAAAAAAGAAGTCAACAATTTCAGCAGCCGCAACCACAGCCACAACAATTTTCGACCCCATACAATTCATATTTTAATAGTATTGATGGATCTGGAAAGAATCTGTCAGATTATTAAGTTATTGTTGTAATTTTTTTAAATTATTATGTTTTGTTGTACTTTATAAAATTACTATGTATTCTATATTTTAATTTTGATGTATGTCAATTACTACTTTGTTGAATGTTTATTATTTTCTATTATTTTTAAGTATATTGAATTATTTGTTTAAAAATTTATATGTTTGCATTTTTTATTTTTGTGAAGGTTAATTGTAGTTATATCCAATTATAATTTATAGTAGAATTAACATAATTTTTTTTTAAAAGTCATACATAGAAAAATTAATTTCTAAAAAAGCTAACTTTTATATCTAAAATTAATCTTATAAAAAATAATTAAATATACAAGAGATTTAATTAAAACATACAGTTTATATAATGTTTAATAAAAGTTTTGTATAATGAAATAATATTAAAATATTCAATAAAGTGAATTGGTGTGATGAATAGTGTTACACCAAATTTTGTGTAACACTATTCACACACCAAAATGGTGTAAAATTTGGTGTTGGGTTGGAGATTAGACCATCTCCAACCCAAACATCAAATTTTACACCAAATTTGGTGTCAGCACTTTTTAAGTGTAAATCAACTACAACCCACTGCAACAAATTTTACCCCAAAAAGAAATATTATTTTCTCTCTTCATTATTATATTATTGTTTCTTATTTCATAAAACAAATTCTTTCTAAAACATTCACCATATATAATTCATATTATTTTCTTTTATATTCGTTTAATATAAAATTATTTTATAACATAATTTGCTAGCAAATATTATACATTATACATAATAGTATTATATAGAAAAATTAGAATTAACATAAATTTAATTTAAAAAAAAAGTCATATCTAGAAATATTAATTTATAAAAAAAGCTAACTTTTATATCTAAAATTAATATTATAAAATATTACATAAAAAATAATTAAATATACAAGAGATTTAATTAAAACATACAATTTGTATAATGTTTAATTAAAAGTTTTGTATAATGAAATAATATTAAAATATTCAATAAAGTAAATTGGTGTGATGAATAGTGTTACACCAAATTTGGTGTAACACTATTCACACACCAAAATGGTATAAAATTTGGTTTTGGGTTGGAGCTCTAAAACACCAAATTTTACAAAATAAGAATTTGGTGTAAAAGTTGATGTTGGATTGGAGATGGTCTTACATGCCTACTGGCTTATCTAGAATTTACTTAAATATGGTTCTTTACTTGTCGACATTTTTGTCGAGACAAAGAATATATCATAAACTATTCACGCATCATAAAATTGTACACTAGTCATGTTTTATCGAAGTATATATTCTATTTTTTTCATACCTCATCGTGAGATTATGTGATTAATTTTTTTCCTTTATTTTAATTACTTCGTAAATTAAAGCAGATGCAAGAGAACCTTCCAGCAATTAAAGAGAATATGTTGTACTCAGAAAGAAGCTAGAAGTTTATTTTCAGGTAGCAGCAAATATACTCTAATTATTTCTGCTAATTAATTAATTAATTAAAATGAGTGTGATGAAATTTGTTACTGTATATATGCAGTATGCAAAACAAGTAAAGTAGCTCTGTTAGGGATATAATCTAAGTGACTCCTAATGCAAGTTAAAAATGCACAATTCCTCGTTAAACGTAATAATAAAGGGAAGGATTTGTATTAGCATTAATTAGAGTTGCACCTTATAATATGTTATGGAAGCATGAATTATATAGTATAAATTTTAAGAATCCCATAGTGTAAGAGTGAAATTACCTTATATCCCTGCTTTTTTTTTAATTACATAAATCCCATATTTTTTAGACATTCTGGATACATAACTAAGGATCCGGATACATTATTGTTGATACATTATGTATCCATCTGTGGCGCTTATTAAGGGAAAATAAAACTGAAAATCAAATTAAGATCCCATAATATCCATCTGTTGCGCTAATTAAGGGAGAAAAAAAAAAACTGAAAATCAAATTAAGATCCCATAAATTGTGTTATTCCATTTCAGACTACTATCAACGATTTAGTCATATAGCGTAAAGGAACCAAAAAATTCAAAATTCAAATTTCTTCTCCCTTTTCATTGAAGAACCATTCAAATTATGAATATCCATCTGTTGCACTAATTAAGGGGAAAACAACTGAAAATTAAATTAAGATCCCATAAATTGTGTTATTCCATTTCAGACTACTATCAACGATTTAGTTATACAGCGTAAAGGAACCAAAAAATTCAAAATTCAAAATTCTTCTCCCTTTTCATTGAAGAACCATTCAAATTATGAAGCAACTCTCCTGTTAAAGTGGTAGTAAGGGTCTTTTCTGACCGAGAGTCGAACAATGATTCTGACCGACCTTTGCCTGAGAGTGCAAAAAGTGGTAGTAAGGTTCTTTTCGATTCCACCCCAGAAATCTCTACTTGTGAAATTGATATTACGTTTGCCAGGTAACATAGTTCAAATTTTCTTTGCCACATAGATTTATTTTGGAGCAACTGAAGACATCAGTTAATTCAAAAGTTTTTTTTGATTGAGTGGATACTAAGTGCTAATCATTGTGAGAGTTGTATCTCTTTGTGGTTCCTTCATACTCCATTGACAAATTCGCGGTTGCGACTTTTCAATGTTATATGCATCTTTTCAATGAAGAATGCGTAACAATTTTATTTTTAAGAAATAAGTAAATAACATGTTATTGACTATTATATTCAGATCTCAACAACATGTATTAATCGATTCTTCTCTCTTAAGGAACTTCTTACTGTCTATTGTCATATTTATTGTATCAGTTTGTTTATGTGTATATGATACATGTAGTAAAGTGTGTACAAGAAGATGCATCATGTACTTATTGTATTAATTCTATATTAAAATTAGTGATTAATGTATCTTTTTTTTTTGCGGCTCACTGTACTATATTTTTGAATGATACATGAGACATTAGCTGCTTTGTAGTGAATTATCATGTCATGTATCGCTAACTTTTAAATGTTTGTAGGTTGTTGTATCTTCTGAAATTATTTTTTCAGTGTATGAAGGTAGACGAATATACATTGTTTGCCTTGAGAAAAAAATATGTAATTTTGGGATATTTCCACTTGACGAGATACCTTGTTCGTACACAATTGCTATTTTAAAAAGCAATAATGTTATCGATCTATATCCCTACTGCTCTGATTACTACAAACCAGATGCATTAGCAAACACATGAAGTTTCATGATTTCAATATCGGATAAGAAAGATTAGTTAGTTTCAGAATTTGTTTTTAAAGAAATTGTGTTGCCACCTTGATACAAAAGGATGCTTGGACGATTAAGGAATTAAAGGGAAAAAAATCAGATGAAAAGCTAACAATACAGGCAAAGTGTTGTGGACGTTGTGGACAAGAAGGTCACGATAAACGAACTTATATTTCCCAAAGATGATTGAAACAAACTTTTTAAGAATGCATTGATGTTCCAGTTTGATAATTTTCAATTTATAGGTTTTCCATTGATACAATAATCTACACTACAACATACTGTTAGCTTATGAACTTTTGATACAATAAATTGAAATGTTACTATTCAAAATGAAATTTTGTTCAACTTTGTGTACATTTCTGATTGATAATAATTTGTTCACATTGTTAAAATATAAAATTTTGTGAATATGATACAACATGTTATGTTTTAGATACACTATTTATATAATGTATGATTTTGTTTTTGATAATAATGTATCTAAAGCAACATGATTGTGAAAAGTTGTGTTTACTGTAATAAAGTGCAATTATGAATATATCACAGTAAAGAGAAAGCAATCTTATGTATCTGATTTATTATGTTATGAATTTGATACATGTTTTTAGGAATTTCGAAGCAAATTACATCTTGTCCTTACCTTTTTCCAATTTACAAAAATCCTTTTAAATTTGTGTCATCCAAATACATCACATTCATCCAGATACATAACAGTTGATACATTAGATAACTTGACATTTTAGATTAAAAAGGAAATTAAACATAAACTTAATTGTCAGTTTCCTAAATTACGCAAATCAATTTGATGTCAATCTCTCCCAAATCGTAACAACTTCAAACAATTCAAATTTAAAATTTTCTTCTCTCAAATCTCTCTCAAATCGTAACAGATTCAAAAAAGTCAAAAACAGTAGCTATGTATCGAATACATTTAGTATAAATTAAAATTTATGTATCATGCCTAAAAAGTTAGTGCATGATACATTACTATTATCTTATTTTGTTTGAGAATACTGTGTTTTATAAAAGATACATTATACATGTTATTATTTTCAATAACATTTTTTTCGTGTGATACATAACATTTTTATGTTTGCTATATGTAAAAATCATATTTGTATGTTATAGCTATAGTTTGCATAATTGTGCTCCATAGCAAATTTTATGTTTGCTATGGAGCTTTTGATTTGTATAATTCGCTACAAACATCCAATTTTATACAATTTGTTCAGTTTTGTATAAATTCATTTATACATTGTAATTTGTATAATAAGATCTGTATTTGTATAATTATAAGTGTATAGGACGAAAATATATGTATTTGTATTTGTATATACACTTTTCTCTCGCTTTATACAAATACAAACACATTTTATACCGAAATGTATAAAATGACTAATTGTATACCGAAAATGGCTAATTGTATACCGAACCAGATGACAAAAAAAGGGATATTTGCTGCGAATTACAATTAAAATAAACTATAGCTATAACATTTAATTTGAATTAATAGTTTGCTATTTCATTTTATTATACAAAACTTTGCTGAAATATTTTGTTTTTATTTGATATTCATATTGAATAACGTCATAATAAAAAAAAATTAAATAATCAAACATTATATAATAAATTAAAATCCATTTGATACCTCTTCAACTACAATATAAAAAAATATTAAAGCAATATATCTGTAACTATCCATTCTTCACATTTTACCCAAATTGCCTTAGCTATGAAAAAAACAAAATAAAAAAGAGAATGACTCACCATGGTTCACGTTATAAGTGCATCATTACAAACAAAAATAGACACGCAACTCAACACTTGTTAAAACATATTTTGTAACGTAAACATCAGTTACACTAAAATTAAAAAAAGAAGTAAAGTCACCCATGTGAAAGAAAGAAAAAGAAGAAAAGCTAAAAAGGAAAGAGGACAAATTAGAGATTGTTCACGTGTTATGTGTTATTATTACAAGTGAAAATATAAATATTCATTTAAATAAAATATATAAAAAAACACTTATTAAAATATTTTTGTAACTTAAAGGTCTGTTGAAAACAAAAACACTTACATGGAAGAAAGAAAACAAAGAACAGCATAAAAAATGACAAATAAAAAATTATTCATATTTTATGTGTTATTTTTTATCACAAATAAAAATACAAACATGCAATAAAGCACATAACAAGGAAACATTTGATAAAACATTTTTTTTTTATGTAAAAATTTGTTACACAAAAGTTCTAAAAAAGTTAAATAAAGTCACCCGTGGAAGAAAGAAAATTTAAGAAGAGCTAAAAATGATAAAATAATATATATTTATTTATACTTATTTAAGCATGAATGTTGTATTCTTAAATAGACTCGATCATGCTAACATTAATACACCGTATTTTATGAGAACACATATCTATATTTTTCTTTTTATTTCAATTAGTTTGAGTTTTTTTTAAACAAACTTTATCCCTAAGTCCTCCTTAAATAATTTGATTTTTAAAAAAGTGAAATATCACAATATATCAACAGTTTCACAAGGAAGGTAAATATATATTTTTAAAATTACAACTAATAATTAAACTATAAAGGGATAAGCTTGCACTAGACAAAACGTTTATACTTAAAAATAATTTAATTTCGTCAAAAAAGTATCAAAATAAAGCATATAAATATAATATTTAAAACCTCAAGGGAGGTAAGTTCTATGAATACAAATATGGAAGGACATTTATGACATTAATTGTGTAATCTAGTCACTATTAAATTAATAAAAAAGAATCTTTGACTGTTTCATATATTAATGTATTTGAAAATTTCATAATCAATGATTGATTACTAATAATTAAAGTGTTGCAAAATTAAAAATATAATTGACAATAATTATGTTTATTTTATTTTATTTTATTTAATTCATCATTTATTTATATTTTTCTAAAATAAATTATAAGTCAAAAGTAAAATATCATTTTTTTGAATATTCATGTTTTGAGTTGATTCTTTTTATGATTAAAAAAATAAAATAAAATTGTAATAAGTAAAAATAATTTATGCAAGTAGAGAAATACTTGTGACAGATAAATATTAATAAATATGAAAATTTTATTTATTTATTTATTTCATAAGTCAAGAATAAAATATCATGTTTGAATACATATTTTTTGAGTTGAACATTTTTATGATTTTTTACAAAATGAAGTTAAAGTTACCTAAATTTATTTATTTATTTTTTTAAAAAAGAACTAACAAAATACTAAGGATTGTTATTAGTAAATATAATTTATGAAAACAAAGAAACACATGTAATAGTTAAATGTTTGATAAAATGACAATTTTATTTATTTTCTACCTCTAACTGATGAATACTAACAGATATGACAATTTCATCTATTTATTTATTTTCTAAAAAAGGTCATAAATCAAAACTAAGACATCATATTTTGAGTTGATTCTTGTCATGATTTTTTAAAAGAATGAAGTTAAAGCTACTTAATTTTAAAAAGGAAAAAAAAAAGAAATATAAAAAATGTATTTATGCAAATAAGGAAATATTTATAGCCGGTGAATATTAACATATATGACAATTTCATTTATTTATTTATTTTTCTAAAAATGGCATACATCCAAAGTAAATATCATGTTGAGTATATCATTTTTATAATTTTAAAAAAATGAAGTTAAATTTCATTTGTCTATTTGTTTTCTAAACAAAGTTATAAATTAAAAGTAAAATATTATTTTTTGAATATTTAAATTTTGAGTTGATCCTTTTTATGATTTTTTTAAAAAAAAATAATGAAGTTAGAGTTACTTAAATTAAAAAATAAAAATAATAAAATATTAAGAAGTTATATTTTATATCATGATAATAAACTTATGCTCTTAAATTTGTTCGTTATTATCTCTAATTCTCGGCTAACCTTTTGGTGTTTAAATATACGTTTTTCTTTACATATTATCAACAATAGAGTCGTATATTTTTACGAACCATTTTTTTATTCTCTCTTCAGTTCTCGCTCAACTTGCATTTTTTATGGGCATCACAGGGTAAATCACCATTCAACTTCTTATAAATAATGTTAGGATGGGTCGACTCAAAAAAAAAAAAGACAGAACGAAGTCATTTTATTTCCGTGACACATCTACTCGACTTGTAAGTTCTCCGATTAATTCTATCACAACCCTAGTAGCCAAGAGTTGATATCTCATTCTAACTTAAGATTCTTATGGTTCTTGAGTGTGAGAGAATCATGAATTGAGGGTTTTTGTCGACTCTTTGATCTTAGAAAACAACGGTGATTTTCTTTTCCAGCGATTTCGATAAGTATCATTGATACAAATCCATTTTATTAATTGATTTATTGATATTTCTAACCAGAGTTAAAATCTCATTCTAACCTAAGACTCTTGTGGTTCTTGAGTGCAGGAGAAACAAGAACGGAAGGTTTTTGTCGATTAGTTGATCTTAAAAATGGATGGTGATTTTCTTTTTCGATGATTTTAGTAAGTATTAGTGGTACATATCCATTTTATTAATTAATTGATTGATATTTTTAGCCAAAATTGAAATCTCATTCTAACTTAAGATTCTTGTGATTCTTCAGTGTAGGAGAATCAGAAACGGACGGTTTCTGCCCACTCTTTGATCTTAGAAATGGATAACAATTTCTTATCAGCGGAGAGACTAGCGGATGAGACAATAGGGGAAGAGATGAAGGAGGAGAAGGCGACGATGGATACAAAGAAAAACAGAGATGGATACAAAGAATCCGCAAGAGGCGGAGGTGGATTTGAATTTCTCATTCTCAAAGAAGGAAAATAATGACCTGGTTGTTCAAAGTGAACATCCTGGTTACCATTGCAAGGTCTCACGCCAACCAGATTCTGGCCTTTTCTTTGCACTAGGACTGTTTTTATACCATTGGTTCAGAGGGGAACTAATGAAGGAGATGTCTAAGAGAACCTTGGCTGAGAAGATGGGGGAAGAGGCAGAGAGAACCATGGCTGAGACGGTGGGGGAAGAGATGCAAGAGGAGGGGACGCAAGTGGCGGATGTGGATATCGATTTCTCATCGGTGGAAGGCGCAATGGGGGAAGAGTCAAAGGAGGATGGGGCGGAGGTGGATATTGATTTCTCATCGGCGAAGGACATGGTGACATGGAAGGTGGATGAGAAGATGAAGGAGGAGGGGAGGATGTGGATACAAATAATCCGGCGGAGGCGGCAAAGGAGAAACGCTCTGGTAATCATTCACCCCGTAACTCCAATCCTGCTTGAATTGGGACGACGGTGGTGAATAATGGATCGTCATATACATACCAAAGTGTTCCTCGTCCGCCACCTCAATCGTATTGTTTGAATCCACATCCGCAGTCTTTTCCTTTGTCTCCACTCCACCTTCTCTGCCATCGTGTCCTTCGCCGATGAGAAATCGATATCCACCTTTGTCCCCTCCTTCATCGTCTCTTCCCCCACCGTGCCTTCTGTCGATGAGAAATTGATATCCATCTCCACCTTCTGTGGATTCTTGGCATCCACTTGCGTCTCCTCCTCCTTCATCTCGTGCCCCACCATCTCACCATGGTTTTCTTTGTCTCCTCCCCCACCTTCTCAACCAAGGTTCCCTTCAACACCTCCTTCATTAGTTCCCCCTCTGAACCAACGCTATAAAAACAGTATTAGTGCAAGAAAAGATCAAAATTTGGTTGGCGTGATTCCTTGCATGGTAATCAGGATGTTCGCTTTAAACAACCAAGTCATTCTTTTCCTCTATTGCCAGTGAGAAAATTCAATGCTCTTTCATTGAGAGTTGAGAATCACGAGGAAGAGATAATTAGAAAATCAAAGGCATAAGCAGCAATAAAGAAAATCACATAATAGGATTTTGGAGAAAACTATAAAAATAGCTTCTCGTATGAAAAGTCATGGGTCAATTAGCACATCACATATGTCTGGCAAAATAATTGCCCCTTTGCTAAGTCGTGACATGTTGAAGAAGTCGTCATCATTTCTTTGCGGAGGATGAAGAAGTGATGACATGAAAGAAAACCAGTTTAATTCTATATTTATTTCCAGCCAAGTTATTGTTTGATCATTATATGTTACAATTGTTTTATGTTGGATTAGTTATCTATTATCTGCTCCGCTAGAGATTTTAATTTTCAAGCATACTAGTTAGTCGAAATTAATATTTTGTTAAGAATGCTTCTACAATATTACAGATCACTATATGCTTTGTTATTATGTTTTATAATGATTCTGATCGTTTAATCCATAACATTGACCAAGCATTATGAGTTTTTTTTCCTAAACATATATAATACACTGATTAATTAATATAATGATGATCTGATTAATTTATTCCCTTTCCTCATTATATATCTTTCTATACTACCTTAAAAGCATGAACTCCCAAACTTGAATGTTGAATTACTATAATACCCCCAATTAAAAATACTCAATTTATTTTATTTATTAATTTAATTATTTGTATTATATTAAAAATAGATACCTTTTCACATTAAAGGGTTGTGAGTTTTTCAACGAGTTGTGACTTTTCCAAAAGGTTGCGACTTTTTTGATGGGTTGTGACATTTTCGATGAGTTTTGACTTTTCGAAAGGTTGAGATTTTTCCAAAGGGTTGTGACTTTTCCAAAGGGTTGTGCCTTTTTCAATGAGTTGTGACTTTTCCAAAGGGTTGTGACTTTTTCGAAAGGTTGTAACTTTTCTGATAAGGCACAATTAACATCTATTCATACTACTATTTGTTAGCTATAAATAGAGGAGTTTCCTCTCACTTTTAAACTATAATTTTTTTAAGTTTTGTACTCTTCTTCTTCTTAAAAAATCTCAAGGGTTATTTGCAACAGTTGATTAAGTTCAAAACTCAACGAAATTTGAGGTATTACATAAGAAAGAGTTGGTGAACAAATTATAGAAAATCATTCAACAATTCACAGTTGTATTTTTTCTTACGATTTCCATGAAACAGTAACAAAAAATTGTGGAAAAGACAATAATAATAAACAAATCTGAAAAAAGTCACATAATTTGGGTAAGATATTTCTTCTTTATTTTTTATTTTTTTATTTTCTTACCCTCACGAAGGAGTTTCTTTCTAATTTTGCTAAAACAACGGGCATCAACATAGTCCATTGAATTATTAGTTTGGATGTTAAATCCACTATTACAAAAATAGATTTTAACTTTTACTTATAATATGATAATATTGTCATGATAAGAATTATTTTTTAATAAATATGTAAGTAAAAATGAACGGATCAAGTAAAGTTTTGGTGGCAAGAGATTTCAATCAAATGGAACACTATAGTGAATATAGCATGAACATATATTTTCGTCTTCCTTCTTCGTTGGTTATGTATTGTTCCATATTTTTTTTTTCTTATTTATATTTATATTGACTATGGAATTTTTTTAGTATGCATTTCCTCTTATTTTGTGTTCATTTTAATTTGAGAAAATGTTATGTCACAAGATACACTCTTTGTTAGTAATATAAAAATAGATAAGAAAATAGTGATTGATCATTAAATAATCTTAAATCAAATTAAAGATTCTATAAATAATACTGAATTTTATTCATCTATTAACTTTTATTATTGAAAAAGTTTAATATTTTATATGACGATACATCTCCTATAAGATACTAGATTCTTTCATTAGACAACAACTATATGATATGTATGTGGCAGAAACAAGGAGAAGACTACAATTCTAAAAAGATAAGGTAGAAACTTAAAGAAATGAAATTTTTTTTCACCAAAGGTGATGTTGTTCATATATCATAATTAAATTATGCTACTGAAATATATATATATTTCAGTATAACAATAAAGAATTGGTCAAGCTAAATATTTGACATACACTCAAACCTCTATTTAACCATCATTCGTTATAACAACAAAGTACCTTTTTTTGTTGTTGTAAAATTACCTCTCTATGATAGTCTTACTTAAGTATTAATTGAGTAATAATATTTTATAAAAGATAGATTGCATATAAAGATAAAATATTGAAATATTTATGGTAATCCTTATTAATGTCATGCACATACTACATTTTAAGTATGAATATTTAAGAGAAAAATTGTACTTAAATGGTGTCTGTCATTTATGTTCATAACCCCAAGAGAAAATGCTATTGGTGACATTTTTTTAAAAATTTTGTTGGTTAGATTTACTTACAAAATTGAGTGAAGTAAAAATACTACTAAAGAAATGTCACTTTCTCCCCACATTTAAATTTGAATGTATTTTGAAATATTTCAATGATATCTTGTCATTTTGATATCAAAATACAAGTAACTCTATGACAATTTGTATTAATTACTTAAAAACACTTGTCCTATGTTCTTTCAATTATAATTATTTACTAAAAACTTTAATTTAGTAATATTAATTCTATTTTACAGCATTGTATACTATATATACAATATACACGTTCATTCTATGTAATTAAAAATATTCATGTCATGAAGTTTTAAATGTTACAGGTGAAACTTTAGAATATTGTCATAAACTTTTAGTCGTAAAATTCAAACTCCATAATATTAACTATTTCTTAAATATACAAAGCTAAAAAGTGACTAGATATCCCAACCTAGAATTTCTTAAATATAGTAAGCTAAAAAGTGATTAGATGTCTCAACCTGGAAATCTACACTACAAAATTTGGCACAACATCAATAAGAGCATCAAAAGCGAAGCCCTCCTCACTAAAGAGATTCATAATATCTTTCATAGGATGACAAGTATAAGATTCAGATGGGTGCAAGTGTAAAGATCCAAGAATGGTTCAATTCTCATACTATTGTACCATGTTTAGATTTTCCATCACAAATGTTGTTCAATACTATCCTTGTTTAGTAGCATGTGTTTTCAGGCTTGAGAATCATTTTTATAGTATCAGAGATATAATCTATTTCTTACAATATTTATTTTAAAGAATTGAACAACAAGTTATTTTGTGTACTATACCTCCACCATAGTTTAGCACATAAGGTTTGTGAAACATAAACCATGAATCTAAAATCAAGATTCTCTTTCTCCTATGGGAGACAATTTTTTTTATCCATTTTGACTAGTATTTACTCTTACCCAATTTCTTGTTGCTCTAGAAAAACTTTACAAGAGTCCTGTATAATTCCTCAACAACACATATAGGGAGAGTAATAGCAGACAATACATAAATACGCATGCTTTGAAGAACACTAATAAAGAGAACTTATTTACCACTATAAGATATCATTTTTCCTTATTCAATCTTGAAGCTTTTCTTTAACTTTGCCCATCAACTCAGCGTAATGTTCTTTTCTTTTTCTAATATGAGTAATAGAATAGGTAAGGGACACTCCTAGCATAGATTACCATTCTAACCTGTCTTTGCTGGTAGATAGATGCGCTTAATTAGTTACCTGAATTAAAGAGGATTCTTGAATAAGTTGACTTCGCCCTAAATATTTCATAGGGAGAGAACCCCTAACAATTCCTGTACATTATTCCACCTGAAAAGAAATTATTGAAGCAACATTTTGATGTAAATAATAAAAGTCTTATCTTTATTCAGTTTCTGACCTGATTGCTTTTCATACTTGTAAAATAGTCATAATTTTTCTTAAGGAGTAACTATGAGTATAAGCAAAGATAATCGTATCATTTGCAAATGCTAAATGATTAAGATTAATACTCGACTTAAGCATGTCAAAAGATGATGATGTTGGTTAACCACAGTCCTTTAGTAAGGATGTCAGCAAGTTGCATTGTGGTGCAAAGGTACTTGGGACTAATGAAGTTGGATTTCACATTTTCTCGAATGAAGTTGCAATCAATGTCTATGTGCTTTGTGCGTTCATGAAAGACTGGATTTACAACTATTTGTATAGCTGATTTGTTGTCTGTAAACACCTTGATTGGATCAGTAACTAGAAAATTCAGTTCATCAAGTAGTCCTGCCAACCATACCAATTCAGCTACAAGAGCTGCTAGGCTTCTATACTCTGCTTCAGCAGACCTTCTACTAATTAACAGTTTGCTGTTTTTTGGGCTTCTAGGAGATCAAGAATCACCAAGCTTTACTATATATTCTGTTACTGATCTTCGTGTGTTGGGACATGAGGCCCAGTCTGAGTCACAATATCCAGTGAGCTTAGTGAGATTGGTTCCCTTTTAAGCAAAATTCCAATGCCTGGGGATTTTTTTTAACATATCTCACAATCCTCACGGCAACCTCCCAATGTGAGGTTATGGGATGTTGCAGAAATTGATTTAATACATGCACACTAAAAGGAAATATTAGGTCTGGTAATTGTCAAATACAGTAGCTTCCCAATCAGCCTTTGATATGTTGTGATATCTTCTAACTATGAATTAGCAATATTTTTTTTTTTTTTTTTTTGGAACCCCAGGATAACCCGCAGCCGCTACAACCTCTGCCCTTCGGGTGAGCACTCTGTGGTGAGCACTTTGTGCGCACTGGGTAAACCCCCCACTGTGTAATAGCCTGCAAACCACACCGGGGATGTAAACCGCACTAGGCAAGCCCTATGCGACAGAATTAGCAATATTACCAATGTGTTGATCATACTCCACACTAGTTAGCTTTTGATTGAATTCTAAAGGAGTACTTGCAACCTTTGCTCCACTTAATCAAGCTTCTGAAATGAGTTGCAAGGCATATTTCCTTTGATTCAGTAATATCCCTTCCTTTGACTTCAACACCTCTATCCCCAAGAAGTATTCGAGATTTCCCAAGTCTTTCATCTTGAAGTTCTTATGCAGTGTAACTTTTGCCTCTTGAATCATTTGAGAGTTATATCCAGTGATCAAGAGATCATCAATATACACTAAAATCACAACTATGTCATCTCTTTCCTTTTTAATGAACAAGGAGTCGTCATGGACACTTTGAGAGTAACCTGCTGATAGTAGTGCTTCAGTAAGCTTGATGTTCCATTGTCTTGATGCCTGCTTGAGACCATAGAGTGACTTCCTCAGCTTACATACTTTATTCTCTCCCTTCCTCTGGAAGCCAAGAGGAAGGTCCATGTAGATGTCTTCAACTAAATCACCTTGTAAGAAGGCATTGTAGACATCCATTTGGGAAAGGTCCTAGCCATGTGAAGCTGCTAGACTGAGGAATGGTTCTGATGGTAACCATTTTTGCAACTGGCGAGAAAGTGTCATGATAATTAAGGCCTTCCTTCTGAGTGTATCCTTTTGCAACTAGTCTAACTTTGTACCTTTCCACCTCACCATTGGACTTGTATTTGATCTTGTACACCCATTTTGAACCAATTGCCTTTTCACCTGGTGGTATGTCAACAATGGCCCAAGTATCATTGTCTTCTAAGGCTAGGATTTCTTGCTGCATGGCATCCATCCACATCTTGTCTTGAGATACTTCCTGAAAAGATTGAGGTTCTATAGTTGCTGAAAAAGCATGTAAGTAGGACTTATATCCTGGGGATACATTGTCATAACAAACATGGTTAGTAATAGAATCAGGATTAGATTTCTTGGGGACAACAAAGTTTTTGAGCCACGTACACAAGTGGTTTGCTCGATCTGTGTGTCTTCCTTGGACCAACATTCACTAAAGGCATCTCCTGTATGGGAGCAACAACTGGATCACCTCGTCCTGTAGTAGTGAATCAACAAAATTCTACATAGGAACTGCTTCTTCAATAGGATCTGAGCTTGGTTCTGTGACATGTGCAGGAGAGTCGGCAGAAGGACACAGGTCTGATATTTGCAAGTCATTATTCTCCTGAGTGGAAGCATCATCTATATGATCTGTGAAGGGTAAAAACAAGGGATAGGGACCCTCATTGTGAGATTTCAAGTCCGTAATAGGAAATACCCCCTCTTTGAATACAACATCTCTACTGATAAACACACTCTGCAAAAAATTTGATTCAATAAATATATATACAAGTATTGACACCTCTTAGAACAAGTTGAATATTTAGTCTAGTGGTTAAGGGGTTACGAAAATTCCATGAGGTTGCGAGTTCAAGACCAACTAGTCTCGTAATTATTTTTTTATTACAAACACCGACACCCCTTAATGAAAATTCTGACTCCGCCACTGTATAGGTTATTTGCTAGTTGCTAGTAGCTACAGCAAGGTTACCAAAATGGGTTAAGTTATTACATGTAGAAGACCTAATAATTAGTCTAGTAGAAGTAGCACCATCCTAGTCTTTAGCAAGCTCATCTTTTACGTAGTCAGGTGGGGATAGCAAAATGGTAGTCTTGTCATAATTTGCTAGCCTAGAGCCTTGCTTAGCTAATATATCTGCTATGTAATTTCCTTGCCTGAAGCTATAGCGGACCACTGAATTCTGCAACTTACCTACATTCTAAGATAATAGAATCATAAGGTGGTTTGACATGGTCTAAGATGTCAGACGAGTCTGTTTCGATCTCAAGGGGATCTACTTTAAGAGAGAGTGCTAAAATTAGGCCAGTGGAAGGCTTCGATTCCGGCCACTGTATGATTATGAGCCGTACTCTTATTTGAGAAACTTGTAGCCCAATCGTCCGTATGATTCCGGATAACTTTGAGAAACTTGTAACCCAATCGCCCGTATGATTCCGGATAACTCCACCTATACCAGCCGTCAGAGGCGGATCCAGGATATAGAGTTTGTGGGTGCCAAATGGACTTATTGATTAAATTAACAATTTAAAATATAAGGGAAAAGA
>JAJOOO010002310.1:0-61965 GCA_029582685.1 Solanum piurae
TCCAAAATGAATATATGGGAACTAAGTATTAACAAGAGTAAATGTTTTTACATTTAAGCAGAGAGGAACGCCGATTTCCAAAAGAGTTTCATGAGAAGTTTTTAGTACCTAATTGTTTTAAGAGAAATCCTTTTGAGTAATAATCTCAGACCACAGAAAGAGTTATGCTTTTAAACATATGAGCTAGTTATATTTTGGGAGTAGTATTGAGCACCGATATGGGGGAGAGTTTAGACAACCTACAACCTCCATAAACCATGTATCAAACATGGGTAGAAAGGGTCTTACTTTTTAGATCATTCCTTAATACTTTTTATCATAGACTAGTGGATCCACTTAGTAGTAGGGTCTATACCCCGACAAAGTATAGGACAGATATGGCAGCGTGGGCAAGACGCTGTATCATCACATAGCTCATAGTAATGGTTGTCAGTTAGAGAATCTTCCACAGAGTTATATTGTATTTTTATATACAAATTGAGTTATTATTGTAACGACCCGGAAAATGATAAGATGAACTAGAGCCTTGATGTTCGGGTTAGAGTGACTTTGACTTGGTGTCTAGGCTACTTTAGAACTTAAATGGGATGAGGAAGGAGCCTAGGGTGCAAGCTAGGAACTAAACTAGCAAGATAGGGTTGTAGAAACCTTGTTACATGATGAAGCCTTTTGGCGATGGGCTGCTTGATCGCCCAAAGGGTTGGACGAGTCGCCCTTGTGCCTTTTGATCACCTAAGGGACTGCCCTCTTAGCCTTACTTCTGGAACAATGGGCGAGCTAAGTTGAAGCTCGCAAAGCTTGTTGGCGAATCGCCCATTGCTCCCACTCCATCGCCTAGTTCACTGCGCATTTGTCCAAGACGCTGGACCAAAGGGCGAGCTAAATGGTTGCTCGCCAACTTGGTTGGCGTGTTACCCTTTGGCACCCCTTTATCGCCCAATGAACAGACCTTTTAGTGAGCTCACTGGAACAAAGGGCGAGCAAAGGGTGCACTTGGTGAGTCGCCTAGTGCACTTGGCGAACCCAAGGTTCCAAAGGGCGAGCTTGGACGGGAAAGGGGCAGATTTTTAAGTTACAACTTGTAGGGTCAACTTCAAATGATGATATCTCTTATCTAAAAACGAATTAGGTGGGCCATTACCTATCCAATTAAAGGTCTTTGAGTCCTCTTTCTAACACCACCGAGATTTCCCAATTTCGATCTTGGGGTAAAAAGTTATGCCTTAATTAGTGAAGCACTGTCAGGCTAAAAAAAAATGGACGAGCCAAGGGCCATTAGGCGAGTCGCCTAGTGCCCTTGGCGAGCCAATGGGTGCAAAGGGCGATAAAAGTCGTGGTGGCTAGCAAATGTTAAGTTAAAAACTTTGCAGGGCCTTAGTTCTTTTCCAAAGTTGAGTCCCTATTATTTTATTCCTTTCGCTACAAGTATATAACCCTTTTAGACTTGAAATCCCTTTCATTAAGTCACTTTTCAAAGAAATAAAAGAAGACCCTCCTCCTCTCAAATATTTCTCTCACTAGAAATTAGAGAAGAAAAAGAAGAAGGGAGCCATTGAAGCTAGGTTTTGTGGATTCCGAAGGTTCTTCCCCAATTATCTTGGAGATTCTTAGATAAGGTATGGGAGTTCTTCATTCTTGGTTAGCTATCACCAAGAAGCCCCTTCAACTATGTTTTCAAATTCCCCAAATCTAGGGTTTTCAAATCTAGTCATGGGTCTTCTTCCAAAACGAAATCAAATGTTTAATTAAGGGTTATTTTGATTTATGATGATAATTTATGATTGGATTAATGGAGTATTAATGGATTTTGTTGGAAAAGTCCCTTGGACCCATGATTTCCCCTTCTTCCTAAATTGTGAACTAAGGTGTGACTTGATTGATCATTGATGCTTGACAATTGATTATGTTTATATTTATTATGTTGTTGAATCATGATATCTATCTATCTAGTATGGTAATTATAGAAGTTAGGGTTGATCTTGATTCTTAGCCTTGGAAAGGAATTTGCTAGGGGAATATTGTATATGAACTTGTTGATCCACTTGAAAGGTGGAGGTGTTTAATTATGATGTAGTTACTTGATGTTAGTATAATTCTACATGTATTCTTGATTAACCTAAGATTCTAGGGTTATGTCATTAAAGAGGCTAATTGAGGGTTTAAATGTGATCCTTCTAGAATGTTCAGTTTCTTCATGTAATGCCTTAGATTAAATCACCTAGAATCGAATTGGTTTAGGGTAGTCCTTCTAAACATGAATTGACATGATCATGATATTATGTGCACGTTGATAAATACTTGAAGTATAAAGTGCCAATCATGATATATGACTAATGTATTGATGAGTTGTTGGATAATGGTATTCCCTTATCTATTGTGATATTGCTATATGTTGGAATGAGTTGGTCCATAACCCTTGAAGGGCATATTGTGAAGGTTTGTGCATGTTGACAAGATTTTGTGTGAACTCATGATATACTTAGAGGTTGAAAGTCCTATGACTATTGAGTATATTGTGGTATTGTTGAAAGGTTGTTCTTCCCTTACCCCTACATTTGATATTGTATGAATGGTGTAGGATGAATATAATGTTGTTGTTGTGTCATTGCAAGGACAATTACATACACACACTCCATGCATAAACATGATTATGATGTATCAATGGTGTTAATTGAAAGTATAATTCTCATATGCACCTTTACACATTATTATGCATGAAATGTACCCGACCATATTGATCCTATTGTGTTGATTGAAAGTCTATTCTCATGAGAACACGTGATCTTGGTGTGATAGTTATTCTCACATACTAATTATGATTCTAAAGTTGAAAGTACATTCTCAATTTAATGAATCAACGAGTTATTTTATGAATTGTATTGCATGAAGGATAGAGCACTCCTTCACACATATAAATATAATTCACGACTAATGACGTATAAATAATGCCTAGCACCGAGTGGATATGGACAATGAGGTAACGACCCTCCCGCCAATGCAATAGTGAGGGTCATCCAGTAGGGAACTCATGAGATGGAAGCCCCTCTGCCAATGCAGTAGGGAGGGTTTCTAGAAGCAATCTCCCTATCCCATAAACTATGTGCCCACATAAGTACCTTTAGCTAGTGGATCCACCTTATAGCTATACAATTTGGTTCTACCTTAGGCAAGTAGGACACCTTTCTCAGTGTAGGGTTACAGACACCAGATTCCATGTAGCTCACATGGTCTATGTCGGTTATGACTACTTTTCCCTATATAATAAAGATAAAGAAAGAGACATGAATTATACTATGACTTCTTAATCAGTTTTACTTAGTAGGAGTGGGGGTATGTGACTTCACTTTTATATTGAACAAGTAGACTTGGTAGGATGTCATAGGATGGTTCCTTTGCATTATCATGAGATTTGAATGCATGCATGTATATTGAATGGATAGTTGTTATGAATGACTTTCCTTATATTTCAAGTAATGTGCATGACTATTTCCTTATTTGTGAGTATTGATTATAATGAGGTCTAAAGATGAAGGGCATGACTAAGGTAGCTTCAAATGAGTACTTAGTAGGGTTGGTATTATGGGATGCTAACAACACATTGCACAAGTGTTCCGTAGGAGTTACTAAGGTAGTGGCTTTACTATAAAATGAGTATAAATGTGATCTTGGCTTGTGTTGTACATTGTGAATACATGTTAGTTACCATACATTGCACAAGTATTTCTTAGGGGTTGCCTATGTGATGATTACTTAATGATGAGATAATCTTGGTATTGGTCTTGTATTACCTTATGCTTGGAGGCTATGTATTGTGAAGATTGGGATTTGTATTATATTGATGTTGGAGACTATGCTTGTTATTATAATAATATCTCTCATGTTATAATGAAATGTATGTGAGTTGCCTTATTGGTTGCATTCTCCAACTATCTCAAAGATGATGTTCAAAAATGGCATATAACATGATTTCAAATGAAATGTCCCTTTTCATGCATGTCTTAAATGGTTTTGTGCATGGCTTGCATACTTAGTACTTTTTGTGCTACCCCTTCTTTCTACATTTTCTATAAGTGTAGGCTTTGGAGATATTGGATTCCATTCTCGTGGCTAGGATCATAGGAGATCAAGAAGAAGAGAATTGGTTAGTCCTCATAGTATTCGAGGGCTCAACCTTATGTCCTTTATTGTCTTTATTTTATGTTTTAGACTTTCATTGTAAGGGCCGTGTACCTAAGATTTGTATTTCAAAAGTTGTATTAAAGAGTTTTATTCCAAGTATAAATAGATGGTTTGAGATATAGCGTCATAGATACTCTTTCAGTTTTTATAAGAGACTTTGATTGTAAAGAATAGTTTTAAATTCTGCTATATTTTTGCTATACTTTAATGTTCATGACTGCTATGAGGCTTGTATGCGACCCCTTCGGGGTCAAGTATGCCGGTCACATCTAGGGGGTGCTCTCGGGGCATGACAAACATGGTATCAGAGCATAATGTTTTTGGAATGTTTTCTTTCTTTTTTAGGATGTCTCAAACCACATCTAGTAGAGTCTTGTTCATAAATGTGAAGCGCGCCACATTTTATGAACAGGAGGCTATCAGATGTGAGGAAAAACTTCACTACTTCATTCTCTAAGTTGTGCTCTAGAGTTTAGCTTTATTAGACTTTTCTCCTAATGTATGCCCTATGGTTTTCAGGATATGACTACTTCAAGGGCCTACATTAAAGGGGTTGAGGAAGACAATGTGGAGCAAGAAGTTCTACTCCAAGCTCCTCTCCAAGCTTCTCTCCAAGCTCCAATTGACCCTATAGGGGAGAATATGACTCATGCGAACTTTAGGTCCGCTATCCAATTGTTGGCTCAAGCCTTGAAGGTGCAAGTCAACAAAAAGGTTGTAGCTTCGGCAAATCCTATAAAGGGGATAGCTACTTCTAGATTGAGGGAATTTTTAGGGTGGTGTCCTCCTATGTTTTATGGCTCCAAGGTGGGAGAAGATCCTCAAGGGTTTGTGGAAGAGGTCTTTAAGGTGTTAGACCGTATGGGGGTGACTTCGATGGAGAAAGTGGAGTTAGCCTCTTGTCAACTCAAAGGGGTTGCACAAATATGACATGATCAATGGAGAGAGACTAGAACGGTAGGATTGGGCCCTATAGAATAGGAAGGGTTCAAGAGTGCCTTTCTGTATAGGTTCTTCCCTTTAGAAATGAAAAAATCTTTGGTGCTTGAGTTCATCAACCTCTAACAAGGTGATATGTGTGTTAAGGAATACGCATGGAAGTTCACCCAATTGTCTAAGTATGTTCCAATCCTAGTATCCGATCCCAAATTGGGGATGAGTAAGTTTGTGTTGGGATTGTCCGATTTAGTGGCGAATGAATGTCGTATGGCCATGTTTGAGCATAATATGAATATCCCTCATCTTATGGAGTATGCCTTTGAAAATGAGCAAAAGAAATTTTAAGGAAGGTTGAAAAAGAAAAAGAGGGTTAGCAGGGATGATGGAAATTCTTCACTTGAGAGGTCCTTTGAACGAGATCCTTCTAAGACTTCCCCTAGGTTTAACCAAAGAAAGGTGTCTACCCCAAAATCTCAAGGGGTGAGTGGTAGTGGATCTTATGTGACTAGGCCTACTTGTGATAGGTGTGGAAAAGGCATAATGGTAGGTGTATAGCCGGCATGAAGGTTTGTTATGGTTGTGGTGGAAGTAACCACCAAATTAGAAATTGCTCGGTGCTTACGGCTAGGGGAAAGGAAAGGAAGAAAGTTAGGTTCGATGCTCTTCAAGCTAGAGGTGAACAAGAGTATCCTCCTAATGTTGCTCCTGGTATGTGTTTAATGCTTAACTCTATTCCGGTAATACTTTTTTTTTGTGACTTAATAAATTGGACATGATGAGATTTTGTGTTGACCTTAGTATTCATGGGTTTTAATTATGGCCATATGTGGTTGTTGGTATAACCCAACGTAGCCATAATGAGTTTTATGATGTGTTGGATTTGATGACTAGTGGTGTTAAGTGATGCCTAGAGGGATTGAGTGAGTAAACTCCTTTAAAAGAGGATAAAAGTGTAATCCTCCATGGTTTAGAATCATATTGTGTGATGAGTGTGGAGCTTTAGTTATGACTAACCTTAGAATTGAAGGAAGTGATGTTGTAAAGACTTAGCATAGGCTTACCCCAAGTGGGGGATAATGTGCTTAGATGGTAAGGACATTGAGTGTCCTTGATGTTCATAAATTAGGCTTACTTGAAATTCTCACCTTAAATGTGTAGTGAGTTTGAGAAGTTTAGTCCCGGTTTGGTAGGCCCATATGAGACTTTGAGAGGTGTTGGTAAGGTTGCTTGTGAGCAAGAATGCTTAGATGAGAACCTCTCTATTTGAGAAGTACCAATTGGGATCTTAGACCGGCAAGTTAAGAAATAGAAGAGTGAGAAAATTCTTCTATGAAAATGTTGAGGAGTGGTATTTTAGTAAGGGTGTTATTCGAAGGTGCTTAATTGGGAGGCCAAGGGCCAATGAGATGTCCCAATATCCTTATGTTCCCTTCCATCCCTTCTCTAGCCTGAGATGATAAGTTCCCCTTGACCCATCTCTTGATCATGGAGTCTTGGATGTTATGTGTGTCCTATAATTTCCTAGTCCCATAGAGTTACTTTTGTTAACCTTGGTAGGGTTGGATGCAGGATTATTAGACCTCTATTAGTTTTAGCCCGGTAAGGTTTCTATCAGTCTTGATAATGCCTTGTGTTTGTTGAAAGGAGTAGTATTTGAGATTTTTGTAAAAAGGGGCTTACTTCCAAGGGGGGGAGATCATGTGCTTGAGTAGTAACATTGATTGAGAGTCCCGATATCCTCATCTTTTCTTATATTCCTATCCTAGCTTGACACCAAGAGTTCCTTTTTGGATTTGTTCTATATCTAGGGGTCATGAGTGTTTTTAGAAATTTCCATTATCTCCTTATGTCATGCATGTTTCTGAAAGATACTTACTTTGTATAAAATGGATTTTTCATGATTTACATGTTCCTCATGTTGTTGTGCATTCTAGTATAGTGATGGAATATTTGACTTCATGAGATGGTGTGATGAACATGCTTGGTTGTGTTTTGATGAAATGGCACTTGAGCTCCATGTTGGTTGTGCTGAGCTTGTTTTAATGAGAAAATGTAATTCTTCCTATGAATATGTGATTAATGATGTTTCGAAGTGATGGTATAGGCTCACTCCTAAGAGGGAGATGGTATTCCTAGCCAATATTGTTGTTATGTGCTTGTATGTTGCCATGACTTCTTTATATAATGCATGTTCATGAAAACTTGTGTTTTGAAAGAAAATGAGTTTATGTGGATTGTTTCCCTCATGTTGTGGTACTTTGAGTAAGAGTTGCCTATTGTACTTCATGAGAAGAATATTTGGTCATGTTTTAGTTAGGAGATGGCATTTCCTCCTCAAACATGACAAGTAATGAGAATTTCATGCATAATGAATTTGTAGATGTAGTTCCTACTTCTTTGTATTGCATTGAATATGTTGAGTGAAGTTGGTGTTTCCTTCGTGAATAAATGCACATTGTGAATGATGTCTTTTCAGTTGTGCAACATTGTGATGTTTCACGCATGTTTGGGGCTGCTAGTCTTGAGTCGTTAATTCCTTAATAAGTTTTAAGTGTCATTCGAGGACGAATGTTCCTAAGTGGGGGATAATGTAACGACGCGGAAAATAATAGGAAGAACTAGAGCCTTGACATTTGGGTTAGAGTGACTTTGAGTTGGTGTCTAGGCTGCTTTAGAAGTTAAATGGGGTGAGGAAGGAGCCTAGGGTGCAAGCTAGGACCTAAACTTGCAAGATAGGGTGGTAGAAACCTTGTTAATTGATGGAGCCTTTTGGCGATGGGCTTCTTGATCGCCCAAAGGGTTGGACGAGTCGCCCTTGTGCCTTTTGATCGCCTAAGGGACTGCCCTCTTAACCTTACTTCTGGAACAATGGGCGAGCTAAGTTGAAGCTCGCCAAGCTGGTTGGCGAATCGCTCATTGCTCCCACTCCATCGCCTAGTTCACAGCGCATTTGTCCAAGACGTTGGACCAAAGGGCGCGCTAAATGGTTGCTCACCAACCTGGTTGGCGTGTTTCCCTTTGGCACCCCTCCATCGCCCAATGACCAGCCCTTTTAGTCAGCTCACTGGAACAAAGGGCGAGCAAAGGGTGCACTTGGCGAGTCACCTAGTGCACTTGGCGAACCCAAGGTTCCAAAGGGTGAGCTTGGATGGGAAAGGGGCAGATTTTTAAGTTACAATTTGTAGGGTAAACTTCAAATGATGATATATCTTAGCTCAAAACGAATTAGGTGGGCCATTACCTATGCATATAAAGGTCTCTGAGTCCTCTTTCCAACGACACCGAGTTTGCCCAATTCCAATCTCGGGGTAAAAAGTTATGCCTAAATTAGTGAAGCACTGTCAGGCTGAAAAAAAAATGGGCGAGCCAAGGGCAATTAGGTGAGTCACCTAGTTCCCTTGGCGAACCAAGGGGTGCAAAGGGCGAGCAAAGTTGTGGTAACTAGCAAATTTTAAGATAAAAACTTTGCAGGGCCTTAGTTCTTTTCCAAAGTTGAGTCTCTATTCTTTTATTCCTTTCCCTACACGTATATAACGCTTTTAGACTTGAAATCCCTTTCATTAAGTCACTTTTCAAAGAAATAAAAGAAGACCCTCCTCCTCTCAAATTTTTCTCTCACTAGAAATCCTCCATTAGAGAAGAAGAAGAAGAAGGGAGCCATTGAAGCTAGGGTTTGTGGATTCCAAAGGTTTTTCCCCAAATCTCTTGGAGATTCTTAGCTAAGGTATGAGAGTTCTTCATTTTTGGTTAGCTATCACCAAGAAGCCCCTTCAACTATGTTTTCAAATTCCCCAAATCTAGGATTTTCAAATCTCGTCATGGGTCTTCTTCCAAAACGAAATCAAATGTTTAATTAAGGTTTATTTTAATTAATTATGATGATTTATGATTGGATTAATGGAGTATTAATGGATTTTGATGAAAACCTTCCTTGGACCCATGATTTCCCCTTCTTCCTAAATTGTGAACTAAGGTGTGACTTGATTGATCATTGATGCTTAACAATTGATTATGTTTATGTTTATTATGTTGTTGAATCATGATATCTCTCTATATAGTATGGTAATTCTAGAAGTTAGGGTTGATCTTGATTCTTAGCCTTGAAAGGCAATTTGCTAGGGTTGTATGTGTTGATGAATATTGTATATGAACTTGTTGATCCACTTGAAAGGTGAAGGTGTTTAATTATGATATAGTTACTTGATGTTAGTATAATTCTACATGTATTCTTGATTAACCTAAGATTCCAGTGTTATGTCATGAAAGAGGCTAATTGAGGGTTTAAATTTGATCCTCCTAGAATGTTGAGTTTCTTCTTGTAATGCCTTAGATTAAAGTACCTAGACTCGAATTGGTTTAGGGTAGTGCTTCTAAACATGAATTGACTTGATCATGATATTATGTGCACGCTGATGAATACTTGAAGTATAAAGTACCAATCATGATATGACTAATGTATTGATGAGTTGTTGGATAATGGTATTCCCTTATCTATTGTGATATTGCTATATGTTGGAATGAGTTGGTCCATAACCCTTGAAGGGCATATTGTGAAGGCTTGTGCATGTTGACAATATTGTGTGTGAACTCATGATTTACTTAGAGGTTGAAAGTCCTATGACTATTGAGTATATTGTGGTATTGTTGAAAGGTTGTTCTTCCCTTACCCCTACACTTGATATTGTATGAATGGTGTAGGATGAATGTAATGTTGTTGTTGTGTCATTGCAAGGACAATTATATACACACACACATTATGATGTATCAATGGTGTTAGTATTCAAGGGATCAACCTTATGTCCTTTATTGTCTTTCTTTTATGTTTTAGACTTTCCTTGTAAGGGTCGTGTCCCTAAGATTTGTTTTTCAAAAGTTGTATTAAACAGTTTTATTCCAAGTATAAATTGATGGTTTGAGACATAGCGTCATAAATACTCTTTCATTTTTTATAAGAGATTTCGATTGTAAAGAAAAGTTTTAAATTCCGCTCTATTTTTGCTATACTTTAATGTTCATGAATGCTATGAGGCTTGTATGCGACCCCTTCGGGGTCAAGTACGCCGGTCACGTCTAGGGGGTGCTCTCGTAGCGTGACAATTATTGTATTCTTCAATACAATTGAGTTATTATCTACAGTTTAAAAGTTTTCCATACAATGCATCTTTTATTGTTGCTTTATCCTTGAGTATCTTGAGTTGAGTACCTTGGAGTTGAGTTGAGTATCTTATTGTTGAGTTGAGTTTAGTTGAGTGAGTTTAGAAGAGGTAAGTATGTTTCCTTTTTATCAAGTTCAAGTTTATGTTTATGATTTCGAATTTTCCTTTCATGCTCGTACATTCTATGTACTGAGCCATTTGGTCTGCATCATTTCATGATGCAGATACAGGTATTCAAGATCATTAACAGGTGTTTCGTTGAGGTCATGGGATATTCTAGCTAACTTTGTTGAGTCTTCTTATACTCTGAAGGACTTTATTTTTACCTTTACCTTATAGTTAGTAGTTTTGAGATGTCGTGGATTTTGTTCCGATATCTTTCTGTAATAGTAGAGGCTTTATAGATAGATAGAGTTGAAAAGTTTTCTGTATTACTTTTTTTTAGTATTGTTTAGATTTTCTTAAAGTTCACTATTCGAGTTCAATTAATTTAATTCAGTTTTAAGCTTATGTATGCTCGAGTTAGTCTTCCGCTTGTAGCCAACCACGATGCGGGTTCACTTGGGGACTAACAATGGTTCTCGAGTGTCGGTCATGTCCAGGGTGTAGGCTCGGGTCATGAAACTTTCTTTATCTTTGGAACTCAATCAATCGATGCCTATTGAGTACCATTTTTGTTCCTCAGACTACACTTCTGCTCCTATAGATCATAGTTTTAGTTCTCGCCATTGATTTGGAGTCGTGCAGAGAAGTTTGGAGTTTGGATTTTGGAGTTCAGAGACTAGGGTGAGCTCCTTCCATTCGTATTTACTAGTTTTTGTCTTTTTTAAGGCTTAGTCTTCATATTGTATTTAGAGACAACCTGTACTTATTTTGTATTTGTAAAGGCCTTGTACTCTTATTTTGATTAGATGCTCGACTACTGACTGATGTCAAGTAGTGGGGATAGTTTCTTGTATTGAATTATGTTGATTACCCTTTCTTCTCCTTGGTATAAGGTTTATGCATTTTGTTGTTAACTTTCACTTGATAGCCTATTTCTTATGGCTCTGGGCTAAGGGTTAAGCTTACCTACCAGTGGGGTGTAGTAGGTGCCATCATTAATTGAGGAATTGGGTCATGACAAGTTGGTATCATAGCTCTAGGTTGACCGACATCTTTGGTATGAGGGCAAATGCCTAGTAAAGTCATGTAGATCGGTGTGAAGATGTTTGTATCCTATCTTTGGGAGGCTATAGGGAATTCTTAGGAAATTATATTCCTGACTTTTTATCATGTGCTTTTGCTTCGATTAACCTCTAAAGCTGCTTCTTTGAAATCTACACTCTCTTCGATGGATAACACAAGGTATGTGATAGACGTAGATGGCACATTAATACATTCTATCAAAGTTTTAACACGTGCTTAGGTTAGAGGGCCTTAGTCAGGCGTATAATTTGAGATCAGAGACATTCGTTAGTGTCCAGAGAATCTGGGAGGAGTGTAGGCCCTAACATGATTATTGACTGCCTTGGTGCCTCAAGATTCTGTGTTAGGAGGTCTGAGCTTCTTCGAGGGTTTACCAGAAACAAGTGTGGTTCTTGGTGCAACATGTGCTTCTCAAGGCAAAGTTGCGCTTCCTGGTCCCTAGCAGGGTTCTTCATCTATTTTTGAGTACGTGATAAGATTTATAGAGTGGGACGGGCTTAGTCCCACATTGTTTCCTTCAAATCGAGAGTTGAGTCAAAGGTTCATTAGAGGGTTGGCCTTGCCACTACGATTGGCGTTAGAGTATCTGATAGCAGTGGGGTCCATATTTCCTAGGTTTTTATTCATGTAAGGGATGTGGAGTAGGAGTGTTTGGAGGCTTACATATATAGTGGTAAGAGGCCTTGCCATCAGTACAATAGTGACAACATTCCACTTCAAGGTGGGCATCAACTCAGTGGGGGTCATATTCAAATTTGACCTACGAGGCCTTTAGCGGTAGTATCTTAGGGTTAAGGGTTTTTTAGGTAGATCATTGTACGTATGGAAGGCAAAGCTCAGGTCATACTTCTCGCAGTGATCATCTTGGACCTACATGTGTTAGGTCTCATGTTACTCTAGTTGCGTCTTCGCAACAGGTTACTTTTGGTGACAATTGCTATGAGTGTGGCGAGGTTGGCCACTATGTTAGAGATTGTCGTAGGGTCCCAATATAGTTGGCTGGGGGTGGTTCTGTGCTTGACAAAGGTAGGAAGGTTTGCTCACCACATTCTTCATGGCGGGCTTTAGACTATAGAAATTTTTATAACTTTGGAGAGTTTGGCCACTGACCAAAGAGTTCCCCAGGTGGGAGTTGACCTCCCAAGCAGTGCCAGCATATGATATTCCCCATGATAGTGTGGATGTACTTTGTTGTATCTATGGAGAGATGCGCCATTAGTCTAGAGTTCATCTCCAGCATGGGATCATGGTGAGATGTGTTCAGTTAGGTCAGTCTCATAGGATTTTAGCACCTTCGATTAGAGGTGGTGCCTTTGGGATTGCCGGTACTACTTTAGGTATTAAGGTTGCAATCAGATATGATCCGTTGTATGCCTTTGCAGGGAGGCTTGAGGATGAGGTACCAGGTATCCCTTCTTTGGATGAGATTTCATGTTTTTATCCCTCTATTCTTATCATGCGTGATTTGGGATTTTCATGCACATTCGTTTTATTTGACTTGTTATATATCACTGGCTTGTTGTGGTAACTTGATTGGAGGATTGTGTATGCGATTTGCCTCCCTAGTTGATTTCTTTTAGTAGTGGATAAAATAGGCGGTGTTCCTTTGATTGAGAGTAATGGTTGAGTAAATCCCCATGCTTTTGCCTTGGTTTGGTTGTGTGTTCTCGTTGTGCGCTTCCTTTTTGAATTGTAAAGTCAATCTCTTTCTTTCTCCACGCATCTGAATGTGGAAATGTTGTGACTTCTAAATTTTCTTTTATAGACATTTCTTTTAAAGGAGAGTGGAAAAATAATTTCATCAAAAACATCATGTCGTGAAATCCAAACTTTATTAGTTGAGAGATCAAGACATCTATAACCCTAGGACTGTATCCAAGAAAAACACAAGGATACACTTTCTTTGGAAACTTGTTTTTACCATAGTCTCTTAAATATGGAAAACACTTGCATCCAGAAACATTCAGACTCCCATAGTCAGAATGACGATTAAACAATTTAAAGAAAGGAGTTTCCATTTTCAGCGTAGTGAAAGACATGTGATTTATCCAAAAACGTGTCGTTAGAAAAGCACCAACCCAATTTGCTAGGGAGGTATCCTGAAATAACAAGGTGAGACCTATTTCAACAATATGGCAATGCTTCCTTTCAGCCACTCCATTTTTCAATGGGGTGCGTGGGAAATAAAATTGATGATGAATGCCACATTGAAATAAATGATTTTCAAACTCAATTGAAGTGAATTCAACTCCACCATCACTTTGAAAAAAAATATTTTTCTTTCAAACTGATTTTCAAAGTCTTTGAAATTTAAGAAAGTTCTCAGAGAATTTAGATTTCTTGTTTAGAGGAAAAAGCCATGAGTAATGAGTAGAATCATAAACAATAATTGAATAGTATTTAAATTATTGGCAAGATAAAATTGGAGTAGGACCCCACAAATCACAATGTAATTTATCTAGAGGAGATGTCAAAACTTTATTGGATGAAGAAAAATGAATTTTGCAATTCTTTCCCATTTGGCAACTAATGGTGATTTTCCTGGTTCCCAACTAGAAACATATATTAAATTTTTTGAGTGCAAAAGCTTCAAAAGTTTTGTACGAGGGTGACCCATTCTCTAGTGCTAAATGTTTTCAGAGGTAGGATTTTTGAAAACATAAAAGGCTTGATGCTTTATTTCATCTACTGCATACAACGTCCCTCCATTTTTGCTTCCTTTACCAAGTAGTTTTCCCTCCCATGACTTAACAAAAAATATTGTTAGCATCGAGGGAAATGGTACATGCAATATCTTGAGCTAATTGTCCCACATATATCAGGTTCTTTTTAATGTTTGGAACAACTAGAACATTTTTAAGGTTTAATGTACCATTTTGAGTCTCAATTTTTCCATAACGAATATGAGAAATATTCAAACTTAATCCATTACCAACAAGAATTGTGTAATTACCTCTATAACACATGACTTTAGAGAGTTTACCTGTGTCGTTTAAAATGTGTGTTGTTCCTCCCGAATCTGCATACACTTTTAGATCTTCTTCAGTTTTCAAACTCATTGCAGCTAATGCCTTTGCCAAATTTTCCTCTGATTAGAATGAATGATCAAAGCGATTCCAATATTCAAGGGCAGTGTGATTGAACTTTCCACATATTTGACATTTCACAATGTTTTCTCCTGGTTGGTGTGGTGAGGTTTGCTTCCAATTGAAATTTTTCATAATATGCTCATTTTTATTTTCATTGAAGTTAGAGTCTTGGTAAGGGTTTCGATTGTATCTTGATGTTGGATTGAATCCGCCTCCGCCTAGACCCCATCCTCATCCTCTTTGGCGAACAAAGGCTTGGTCATGGCGTGGTATGTTTTCTGTTTCTTCATTGACGATATTGAGCATTTGTTCATATGCTTGCAATGATAAAACAAACTAATGATAAGTGAGATAAGGTTGTTTGGTTAGCATAGCGGCTTAGAAGTCCTGATATCTTGGTCAAAGACCTCTAGAAAACGGAAACACCTTTTTGGTTTCATTTACTGGTTTCCTGATTGTTTCAAGACTATCACAGACACCCTTGATGTACATAATTCTTGTGGAGATTTCGCAGGTAGCTATTTGCCATTCCAACGGACCTCTTCTCCTATTTGTGATCTTGTTCTACTTCAGTGACAATGTCATTTGAGACTTATGTTTTTCAAATCTATTGTAAGACATAAGAGGTTTGTGCACGTGAAAACCAGTTTTTGGGGATTTAGTTAAGTGGAATTGCTATTCGCATTATTAATTTTTATTAAACTTTTTTTTTTTTTGTTTTGCACTTTGTCATAATAGTTGCATTTTAGGATGACTTGTCTTGGTGGAATAATATGAGTTCCATTACATCAATTTTTGGTTCGTGACACAAATGAACAAATAGGAGACCTACACCTCCTACCATAGAGACCCTCAAATTTAGCCAATAAGATAATTGAATGAGAACTATTATTATAAGCAAACTCAATCAAAGACAAGTGATCATCCCAACTACCTTTAAAATCAATCACACAAGCTTTCAACATATCCTCCAAAGTTTGAATATTATGCTCGACTTGACCATCAGTCTGAGGATGAATAGATGTACTAAGCTTCACTTGAATACCAAGACCTTTCTGAAACAACCTCCAAAAGAGAGAAATAAACTGAGTACCTTGATAAGAGATAATGGATAAAGGCACTCCATGCAGATTCACCATTTCCCGAATATAGAGTCTAGCATAGTCTTCGGCTGAAAATGAGGTCTTCACAGAAAGAAAATGAGCCAACTTGTCATTCGATCAACAATAATAACCCAAATCGAATCAGACTGTCAACGAGTACGAGGTAAACCCGTAATGAAGTTCATATTCAAATCTTCCCACTTCCAAGGAATGCTAATGTCTTGGGCCAAACCTCCTAATTTCTATTGTTCAACTTTAACTTGTTGACAATTTGAACACTTGGCCACAAATTCCACAATATCTTTCTTCATCCCATTCCACCAATAGACCTTCTGAAAATCAAGGTACATTTTTGTTGCTCCTAGGTGACTAGAAACTGAGAACTGTGAGCTTCAACTAAAATTGAATGCCTAAACTCATCAACATTTGGAACACATAGCCAACCTTGGTAAGGAAGAACACCATCTTCCCATTGGAATAAATCCTCAATGGGTTTTTTCAAAAATTGACTTTTTCAACTCAACCATAATCAGATCAAGAACTTACTGAGCCTTCACATCCGAAACAATATATGATTTTGAGCCATTCTGAACAATAAGACCACCCTCGTAGGAAATAATATGGCCAAGAAAAGCAACATACCTCAACCAAAACTCAAATTTGCTAAGCTTAGCATACAATTGGTGATCCTTGAGAATTTGCAACACAACCCTGAGGTGATCAACATGCTCATCCTCACTCCTTAAGTAAAATTAAAATATCATCAATAAACACAATCACGAGCATGTCAAGGTATTACTTGAACACTTTATTCATTAGATCCATGAATGCCCCTAGGCATTAGTCAAACCAAATGACATCACAAGAAACTCATAATGACCATACCGAGTTCAAAAAGCCATCTTCGGAATGTAACTTTCTATTACCTTCAACTGATGATACCCTGATGAAAGATCAATCTTTGACAAGAAATTCTCACCTTATAGTTGGTCAAACAAATCATAAGTTCTTGGAATGTAATACTTATTCTTTATCATGAACTTTTTAAATTGTCGGTAATGAATACACATATGAAGTTATACATCATTCTTCCGAACAAACAACATCGGAGTACCCCACCCCATTGCGAGATACTTGATCTAATGAAACTCGTATACAATAAATCTTTCCAGTTATCCTTTAACTTCTTAATTTTTTCCTAAGACATACATTAAGGAGGAATAAAGATAGGTTATGTATCTAGAAAAAGGTAAATACTGAAGTTTATTTACCTTTTGTAAGGAACACCGAGAAGATCATTAGTAAATACTTCCTAAAAAATTATTAGCAATCAAAATTGACTCAAGAGTAGGGGTTTCAGAATGTGAATCCCTAATCCAAAAAACATGATAGATACAACCTTTAGAGATAATTTTTCTAGCCTTTAGGCAAAATATAAACTGACCCTTAGGCACCGAATTTCCACACTTCCATTCTAAGATAGGTTCATTTGGAACCTCAAATGGAACGAATCGGGTCCGACAAGGTTTCTCAAGTTCAAGAAATAAGGTTCCAATCCCAAAGCTTTTATTCAACACATCTTGTTCTTCCGGGTATGTAAGGCTATCTTTACAAGTGGGAACACATTGTTCTTTCGCACAAACTACATTTCCATGATTTCAAAGAATCCTCCTTTAAGGAATTAAGGTCAGGACACAATCGCATATTCTTGAATCTTTATGAAACTTAAAAAACCTCCATGAATGTACTTCAATTTCTGTATGATTCTTTCACCCATGAGTTTTCTAAGAATTTCTACATGAAGTTACAAATGAATATTAAAAGAAGAAATTTTTAACTTGAAAACTACTTTCACGATTTTCTTTATGAATTCTTGATAATTCTTTGACGATTTGTTGATATTTTCTTGGAAATTCTTATGTTTTTGAGCCCAAGAACTATGTGTTATGAATGTTCTCAAATGTGAGATCTTATGATACTTTCTTATTATTCTCTAACTTCATTATTATAATATGCTACGTGTCTCTCATGAATGTAAAATTGTGATACATGATTTATTGTTTAAATGTATGATGATATGAATTAAAATGATGAAGTATGGTCTTTGAATGTTATGACTAAGAGCCTATGAGCTATCCCATGTAAGGGAGTTAAATATATAACCGTGAAGTCATAAGTCTAAATGACGAATGCCTAAAGCTACTTTTGTCGACATAGGTTA
Source organism: Solanum piurae (assembly GCA_029582685.1). NCBI lineage: Eukaryota > Viridiplantae > Streptophyta > Magnoliopsida > Solanales > Solanaceae > Solanum > Solanum piurae. Next base: position 17,876 of record JAJOOO010002310.1, read on the forward strand.
AGGATCGTATAGTTAATTGGGGAGACTTATTTTTATGCCCCTAGTAAGGGTTAGTTATGGATCCACATGATATGTACACGTATGTCGCGTACTCGGCAAGGTATGAGATGGCTTACTTGACCGGGGCAAGATCAATCTTTATGCCCTCAAATGGTAGTTTATGTTGGTTACATTATTACTCCCATAATGAAATAAAATATGATAAAAGATGTATCCTTAAGAAAGTTTGTACGACCTTATTTCTTACGCTTCATATGTCATGATTATGACTATATTAGCTACTTCTATTGATCTGATAGGTACAATTTATTTCATTCTGCCATTTTATATAAAGTACCATTTCATCTTTTCATACATCCCTTGTTTCGGGTCTGTGCGTATTTTCATTGATGCATACTTAGGTACATAGACACATGATCAGACCACTCATTTGGTTCAATATCTTTTGCTATTGGTGAGCCCCTCTCTATTTCTGGGGCTTAGTTGACACACATCCAATACCTTATGTTTATATGTTCAAGGTAAACTGAGGTTCTTATCCCATTAGTCACTTCTCAGTTATGTTTAGAGGATTCATAGATAAATAGACATTTGGTTATGTTTTTTTGGGCCTTAGTGTTTGTCACAACCCAAAATTGGATGTGATGGCACTTGTCTACTCCCATCAAGACAAGTAAGCCTCAAACCAACAAAATGAAATGAATGCGTAAATATAAAACAAGAACAAAATAAAGCAGGAAACTTCTGGTTGTTACATGTACAAGCCACTAAATACATAAAGTACTAAACTAAAATAATTACAGGTTTCAGTTTTTGCTTCTCAAATAGAACAAAGCATAAAGGAAAGGAAATGAGGTCCTGCTGGGATGACTAGTAGCTACCTCTCAATATTCCTTTGATAAGCCTCAGAAAGTAGAGAAGAAAAATAACACTATACTAGACTCCGAACCTACACAAGTGTAGAAACATGCGGTGAGTACCAACAACACGGTACCCATCAAGCAACCTAATAAACAAGGTATCTATCGAATACGCCTTACACTCCAACCAAACCTCCTCAAACTACAACCTGCGTAGAAATCATCCCAACATAAAATTTCTATAATACACGACTCACAAGGCCCAATATTAATAGTTCAATAGTCACAAATCAATTAGAAAATGAATCAATTAAGTCAATCTGAATGGTCAAGTGAATAATCACACATAACAAGTGTATCAACCACAAGTAACAAGTAAGTCACACATAAGAATCAAAATGAATCAAATTATAATAATCAATCTCTCGCCGGAACTATATTCCATCAGCACAATATTACTAATTGGGACCATTTCCAATCGTCTTTATATATAATCACTAGCCAGAAATGACCTCGACATAAAAGCACTCTGCGACAATAACCTCGACATAATAACACTTGTCAGAAATGACCTCAAAATCATAACTGTAACATGTCTCATCACAGTGTTTAACAATAAATGCATACAAGGAATAGCACACCACATGGAAGAGACAACAATTCATGCAATTCAAGTCCATATTCGTGTTATCAAACATTTCATTAATCAATCAATAAGGATCACAACAAGGCAATTCACATCATCATATTCATCACATAACTTTTTTCATTTCAACCCCTTTTTATTCATTAATTTTTATCAAGTGGACAATTAACCCTTAACCTCATCCCATTACTCCCAACATGCAAACAACAAATAGAATACACAAATTCTTCTAGAATACAAGGTTTAGGAGATTACTTGCCTTAAATCAATTAATAATCACTCCAAGAGTTAACTCCTCCCCTTCTGAATGAATTTCAAAGCCACACAATCTATGTAAATCAAATATTCATAATAATTTCTAGAACAACATTACCCACATCAATTCTTTGATAATTAGGTCAATCAACACAATACCCAATTCCTAAAATAAGATTTTAATATGAAATTTAATACTTGAACGGAAGGTTTGGGAACTCATTGGTGAAAATCATTTTTAAAAAGAACATATAAAAATCAGTTCACAAACTCACTTTTACTTCAAAACTCAATTTCATGAAGAACCCACAATTTATCAACCCATATCTTGATTTAAATTCATAAATTCAATAAATATAATGAGTAATTAATAATTTAGAGTTAACAAATGTTACCCAATTATTTTATCTTGAAAAAAACGATTGAAATCGCCTCCACCGAGTTCTCAAAGCTCCAAAAATGAAAAATAGGGAAGAAACCCTAAAATTTGGGTTTAAACTAGGGGTCTACATAGGTCGGTTTGGTTTAGTTTTTCATTAAAAAAAACCTAAACCAATTATGTCGGATTATTAAATATAAAAGCCAAATCAAAACACATAAAGTTGGTTTTTTCGGTTTCGGCCTTAGTCGGTTCTTTCGGTTTTTTTTTGGTTTTTCGGTTTTTTACTATTATACGGTGCTTGAAAAAGAGATCAAATATATTTTCACTTACTCGTGTGATAAGCTAAACCTAAAAAATGTTAAATGAATAGAAATTTCAAAAAGACGGTAAAATTCACATGAGTACAAAATATTTTTTTTGAAATATCAACGTTCATAATGTTAAATTAATAAGATTAAAGGCTATAGTCAAACTGAATACAAAACAAAATATTAACAAAGTAAATTGTTAACTTCAAATTTGAAAAACTATAACAATATAATTGTAACTTCGGATCTTAACACAAAATAAAATGTTTACAAATTTTACAAGCCCCAATTTGAAATAAAATATATATACATTGAAAACTATAAACTAACTAAAAATATATTAACAAAGTAGATTACAAATAAAACAAATTATATATATATATATATATATATATATATATATATACTATGTCGGTTTGATTTGGGTTCAGTTTGACTTTTTTCTTTTAATACCAAACCAAACCAAGAGTGGTCGTTTTTTTTTCAACCGCCAAACCAACCAAACCAAACCACAAATCATTTTTTTTCGGTTTGATTTGGTTTGTCGATTCGGTTTGACATTACGTTTTGGCTTGTACACCCCTAGTTTAAACATTGTCAGGGGTCCTCTGCAAACGTGAACCCCTACTCGCGAGCGCGAGATTTAATTTATTGGACCTCTGCGAATGCCCCATGTCTCTTGCAAACGTGGAGGTCATGCCTTGACCTCTCGCAAACACGATCAAAACTCAGTGAAAGAGAGGTCAACGCCTTGACCTACCGTGAATGCGGGGTCGTCACTCCCTCCCCTCTGTGAATGCAGCCACAAGTTCCGTGACCGCAGAGGGTGCACCAGAATATAGCATAAGAAAAATCATCCAATGATCAAACTCCAAAAGACCCTCAAAATTCGTCCGGAACCCCTGCACACAAACCATATATAAAAATCAAATGCTCTCAACCTTCTGGACTCAATGGAACCCTCAAAACACGAATCTGAGGTCTTCTTGATCTAACATCCGTGAAAATCAGAAGAAACTAACTGAATATCTAAAAAGGCTAAAACAAACTTAGAACCTCACAACAATTAACTTACACCTCACCTAGGCCAAAAATCATTCCCCAAATCCAATGGAACTCTCGGATTTTTAATCTGAGCATCCGAACCCCGAAATATTGACCAAAGTCAACCCAAAGGCTAAAATTCAACAAATTCACAACTTAGAACCTAAAATTCCTAAAAATACTCAAAATCTAAAATCGGCAACTCTCATAGCTCTGATTCCACTTTACAGGACTGATGGAATCAGCGAAATTCCATTCGGACACTAAAACTCCAAAACATACCAAAAACCACTCTTAAGCAAATTAAGCCTTTAAAATTCAAATCTTACAAAATTCTCAACTCTGAACAAAAATATTGAAACAAACTTCTGAAACTCAAACATAAAAGACTCAAGGTCGATATACAGAGGGGGAAAATGGTAATTAATGAAACTTTCTAAAATGCCCGACTAGGTCATTACATTATCCACCACTAAAAATTATGTACGTCCTTGAACATAAAATAAAAGAAAGTACCTAAAAACTCGAAAATATGAGGATATTAGACACACATATTTGACTCTCCTAAGTCACCTCACCAACTAAACGATGTTTCCATTGCACCTTCACGGAAACAATATCTTTGGTCCTAAGCTTCCGGACCTGCTTATCAAAAATGGCTATAGGCTCCTCCTCAAAAGATATGTTTGGACCCAACTCAACTAAATTAAGAGAAAGTACATGGGACTCATCCGACACATATTTTTGAAGCATGGAGACATGAAATGCAGAATGCACAGCTGACAAGCTAGGTGGCAAGGCCAACTTTCTCACACGACTTAAAATCCTAAAGGGTCTGATGAATCTAGGGCTAAGCTTGTCCTTCTTGTCAAACCTCATCACACCCTTCATAGGTGATACTCGGAGCCAAACATCATCACCTTCCATGAACACTAGAGGTAAAACTCTCCAATCTGCATGACTCTTCTATCGACTCTAGGTTTCCAACAGTCTACCTAGAACATACGAACCTGCTCCATAGCATCTCAAAGAAAGTTTGTCTCCAATGAATCCATCTCAACTAAATTGAACCATCCGATTGGAGATCTATACAATCTACCATACAACACCTCAAATGGGGCCATCTGAATACCTAAATGATAATTTTGTTGTAGGTGAACCGTGTTAAAGGAAGAAAATGATCCTATTTAACACCAAAATTGATAACACAAGCTCAGAGCATATCTTCAAACACCTGAATTGTCCACTCATACTGACCATCTATCTGAGGATGAAAAGGTTTACTCATATATAACCGAGTATCTAAACCACGTAGTAATGCCTTTCAAAAATAAGAAGTAAACAAGAAACCTTGATAAGAGATAATAGAAATTGGGACCCCATGCTGTTGCACAATCTGACTAATATAAGGCTCCACTAACTTCTCTATTGTATACTTCACCCAAACAGAGATGAAATAAGTGGACTTGGTCTATCTATCAACAACCACCCAAATAGAGTCATAACCTATCAAGCCCTAAAATAGGAGAGGCGTGAGTGTCACTCGATTGTTAGCCACTGAAACATACTAACTTGCTCAATTGTGGGCCTAGAAGGTCGGGCATCATAACATCTAAAATACTAAGCCTAGACAATTAAGGTCATAACCTAAATAACAACAAATCACATAGGCAAAGGTAGAAAAGCCCAAAATTAATAAAGTACTAGGTGGTCGACAAGGCCACAATTGAAGACATACATACATACATATACACATATATAATGTGTGTGTGTGTGTGAATTTGGCATACAATCTCTAACCTTGGGGTAACAGAAGCACTACTTAGAGATGATCCTTATGCTTTGCCTCTGAATGAGAATGTATCAGAATATCATTAACTAATACAATTACGAACAAGTCTAAAATGACATGGATATATTATTCATCATTTTCATAAATATTGTTGGGTCATTTGCAAATCTAAAAGATATTACAAAAAACTCAAAATAGTCATATATAATACTAAAGGTTGTCTTGGAATATTACTCCCTCGAACAAGTACATAGTGGCACCCTAAATGTAAATCAATCTTTGGGAAGCATCCGACATCATATAGTTGGTAAAAAATGCATCAGTCCTTTGTAGTGGATATTTGTTCTTTATAGTCACCTTATTCAGTTTTTTGTTGTCTATACACTTGTTTAATGAGTCATCTTTCTTCTGCACAAATAACCTAGGTGCAACGCTTGGTGATGCGCTTGTCCTAATGAAACCCTTCTCTAATATATCTTTCAATTATTTTTTTCAATTCCTCCAATTTTTCTGGTGCAAATCTAAATGGGGAAATTAATATCGACTAAGCATATGATAATGTATCAATAGAAAATTGTCACCTATTTTAGGGAAATAGAAATAAGCTCACCTAGAAATACATCTAAAACTCATTTCCCAATAGAATAACAAAAGGGTCGAGCGCTTAGCATAAATATATTAAACTCACTTGGAAAATATGATATGTGCAGGTTTTAGAAAAAAATTATTTGCCTAACGATTGCAAATAAAATTATCTCTTGGCGTTGTTGCATTAGCCTTCTATTCTCATACTACTTCCCCTAGGAACTAAAATCTAACAGTCTTCTCTCAGTAGTCGACATTGACATAACAAGGTGTAAACCAATGTATGCAAATATTAATAACAAAGTCGAGCATCTCTATCTCTATCAGGTATACAAATATTTGATGACCAACAATCTCTACCATCAAACCTTGATAAATCCTCTTGAGCATTAGTACTTGGTAAGATAAGAAATAAGAAGCACAATTTAGATTTCATACGTACTTATAATTCAGCTCTATAGCATGATCTATAAATTGAAATAAATGTAACAAGTCATAAATTCCCTTTAGCCTCCTGATTATAAGTGTGGTGCATAACACACCCACGACTTGTGGACTCTTTGGGACACGACCTTCTCTGATACCAAGTTTGTCACACCCCAAACCAGGGGAGGCGTGACTTGCACTCGATACATTATGCAATCTTGTTAGCCACTAAAACATACAAACTGACCCAACTATGGGCCTAGAAGGTCGGGAAACATAACATCTAAAATACTAAGCCTGGACCATTATGGTCATAACTTGAATAACAACAACTCATATAGACGAAGGTAGAAAAACCATAAAAAACAAAGTACTAGCTAGCCGACGAGGCCATAATTGAGAACGTACATACTTACATACATATATATACATTCTAAGCCTATGGGCTGGAGACTAGAAGATGCATAAAGAAACCTAGAATATCGTGTCCGTAATAGCCTGTGAGAGTGTCATAAGCAATGGTCAAGACAATGTGATGTGTCTGAAATTTGGACTCATTTGGGGTTTTGTTTATATAGATTTAGTGTCCTCAAATGCTTATTTTTTGCCATAAACTGATGTTAAAGCCTTGATTTTTAGGTATGTGGATAGAGGAGCAAAGCAAGGAAACTAACGGGCAAAAAGGAACAACACAAGCTGAAGAAGGGAGGAAAAGCAAGCCTGACGATCGCCAAGAGCACTTGACGAATCACCAAATTTCCCCTAGACCGCCTAATTTTACAGAACACTGTGCCTGAAACAAGAAAAACTTGGGCAAATTATGTTTTATATAGGCAAATCACCGACTTCATCGGTGAAGGAAGATTGTTTAGCTGAACGCACTATTCAAACCCAAGATGAAATTGAATTGGCGAGCTAAAGGACTAAAGGGAGCATTGTGGAAGTGATCAGCGATCCCGATCTAGCTCACCTAAAGTTACAGTGCCTGATGGAGGAAAATGTGAAGAAAAAAAGGGTGATGGACAAGGACGATCGGCGAGTCACTGACTGGTCGACGAAGCCCACTTTCCTCGCGGATCAACCCCAAAAATCCACATCTCAGATCAGTATAAATTGACTTTTGGAAGAGAGTGAAGGTATCCAGTCATTGTGGAATGAAATAGAGAGTGAAGGTATCCAGTCATTGTGGAACAAAAACACTATTCTTGTTGATTTTAAGGAATTTTAGCAAGAAATCTCACTTGGGTGTTGTAATAGAAAATATATTATTCATCTTAGATCTTCAATTTCAATACCCAGCTATGGAGCATGTATTAGGTACTGAATTTCCTTTTATGATGATTAGCTAAAACCCCAATCTTGGGGGTTTGACAATGTGATTAATTGCTGAATGTGATTTGATGGGTGTTATTTATTATCAATTTTAGTGCTAATTCAAAGTGGGTCTGACTTATCGTTGTGGTTTAACTACTCTATTGTATGTTTATTTCAATATAATTTAGTGTTTTATGCTTGCTTGAGAAAGAAGTGTTAAGCTAAAGTGATAAGTTAGCACTCATAGTTAGTGGGTTATGATGGATTCAGCTCGAGAGAGTGAATCCCAAGACTCATTCTATTTATCCAGCTCGAGAGAGTGGATGTGGTGAGGTTGTGGACTGGTTTTTATGTTTAGAGCATTGAAGTTCGAGATAACTTAATTGAAATGAGGTAGTTGTTTGAGAGAAAAGTTCCTCATCTAAAGTTCATCTTACCCGTGAAAAGTTAGCACTTTTGGTTAGCAATTTGCACCCATTGAGTTGAGTTTAGAAATTGGTTGGTCAATCCTCCAAGTATCTTTCTCCTATTTGGTTGTTCCTAGTTACTTGTTGAGGCATCTTTCTGATCTAAAAACCCCTCACCCTGCATTGTTGTCACCCTTCAAATTTCATTAATAGTTTCCAAAAATCTCTAGTCCTTAAGCTACAAAAATCACTATTGTAACTTCATAATAGAATTCAAAATAGAACTACTCTCTGTGGGATCGACCATAACTCTTTTTTTGGGTTTATACTGCTTAACGATCATCTACATCTAGTATCGGATGAGGTGTAATTGATACGTTAATCAAAATGGCGCCGCTGCCGGGGGGTGGTGTTGTTTAGAATTCTCTTATCGAAGTTTAATTTGTGATTTTCTTAGCTGTAGTTGAATCGATTTGATTTGTTTTGTGTTCGTGTTGGTTGTGTTGAGCAGAAGAGGAATAAGTGAGGCAGAGATCAATTGTAGCCAAGTGGGTCACCAAGGTAATATTAACGATCTTAAGAGTGTGTATAACCCAATCCAATTGGGTGGAATTGGTGCAATCTATCTACCGTTAAACGAAGAGGATGCTATATTCCATGTTACTAGCACAACTCTCCATATCCTTCAACTGAAGGGACTCTACGGAGGGTTGACTCACGAAGACCCACATGAGCATATGCAGAACTTTATAGATGTTTGTGGTTCGCTTTCATTCAAGAATGTATCACAACAATCAGTCTGTCTCAGGTTATTCCCATTATCTCTGACGGGTGAAGCTAGCAAATGGTTGGCTAAGTTGCCAAAGAATTCCATCACATCTTGGGAAGAGATTACCACGACATTCAGTGTGAGGTTCTTTCCCCCGTTGAGGATGATGAAACTCAGAGACAACATTCAAGTTTTCAAGCGATTGGAAGGTGAACCCATCCATGAAACGTGGCTGAGGTTTAAGATGCTACTACTTCAATGCCGACTCACGGACTGCCAAACAATGTGCTGCTACAATACTTCTATCGAAGTCTTGATTTGGTAAATAAAGGAGTAGCTGATCAATTGGTTCGAGGTGGAATAAAGTTGCAATCGTTTGAGGTGGCTTCATTTCTTCTTGATGACATGACGAAAATAAATCAAGCATGGTACGCTCAAGATGATCAAGTTTTTCCTTTTTGCTTTAGAATGAATCAAGAACAACTTCATAAAGAAAGAGAAAGGGATGAGAACATCAACAAGATGTTATCCCAAATGGAGCTGGTACAATCACAAGTGTTAGAAAATATGGAAAAACCTAAAAGATCAAGGGGAGTGTTTAGAGTTGAGGAGGGTTGTTACTCGGGCTATTCAAAGCCAGGGGAGAATCAAGGTTGGAACTGTCACAGATTGGAGGAGGGTTTCCACCCATGCTACTTGCAGCGGGGCTGGCATCAAGGTTGGAACTCTCACAAAGACGAAGAGCGGAGAAGATACTATTAAGAATGGGCTGACCAAAGTGATCCTTGGAAAAAAGAAGATGATTATGAAGAGAATTAAACACAATCGAGTGAGAGCCCAAAGTCAAAGGGGAGTGCAAGTAGTCTGCGAGTAGATGATTTGTTCTCCCGCATCCTTGACAAAGTTGAGGGCTCGGATGACTTTCTAAAAGGGATGAAAGCCAATTTCTCGTCATTAAACAATAGAGTGAACTCTCAGCTGATTTAATCAAGCTACTTGAAGGTCAACTGAGTCAACTTTTGGAACAATTGGAACCAAAAGTAATGGGGGAAGGCGAAGCCGTACACATAACAACTTTGGTGGAGGATGGTGATAGAGATCTGGCTGTGGTTACTCGAAGTGGAAAAATAGTTGTAGGTGATATGAAGGGTAATGATAAAGCACAAGCTCATGAAGAAGATAAAGGTATTGATAAAGAAGAGATTCCCATCCACCAAAGCTTTGTCAAAGAGTCACAAAAAGATGCAGGAACAAGTACCTCAACCTCAAAATTGGTGCAACCTCTCCCCAAAATAACTCCTCCATTTCCCCAACGTCTCATAAAGTAAAATGAGGATGAGAAGTTCAATACGTACTTATCGATGTTCAAGACACTATCGATTAATATTCCACTAGTGGAAGCATTATTGGAGATGCCGGGTTATGCCAAGTTTATGAAGGAGTTTATTATGCCCCGAAAACTAGTAAGTTAAACTAGAGAGTTCTAGAACTTTTCATAAGAGTTTTTGAGTTAGAATTGAGGGTTAAAATCTTAAAAAGGATTCCCATACTTGGAATGAGGGTTTTAGGGTTAGGGAGTCAAGGTACAATCCCACAAGGACCACCCAAGGGGTCCTTGAGGAGGACCCTTAAAACAGCCCAAAAGCTGTCAAATTTCAGCAACCCACAAATGCCATCTACTGGCCGTGGATGGACCCACGCCCCATGGGTTGGGGTCGTGGGTCAAGGACTGAGTTGGTCTGCATTGTATAGCACCAGTACCACACCCACGAGTGTGCAGTACGGGCAGTAGACCCATCCACGGTCCGTGGATAGGTGAGTCGTCAGTCCAAGCAGTTTTTAAGGTTTAGTTTTTTAAGTTAGGGGTTTGGGGGTTAATTAGTAATTAGTTAGTGGTTAAGGGAGGTCGGTTAGTTAGTTATTAAATCACCTATATAAGCCTAATAGACCCCTAAACGAAGTGATTTAACTCATTCATCAAAGAACCCAAAGTCTCCCCCAAATATTTCTCTCACTAAGAATCTCCATTGGAGAAGAAGAAGTCAAGGTCTAGGGCTCAAGAACTCATCTTTTCCAATCAAATTCGTGAAGAATATTCATCTAAGGTATGGTAGTTTTGATTAATGGTTAACTTTTCATCCATGAAGTCCTTAAATTCTCAATTTCAAAGTAGTCTCCAAAACCTAGGGTTTTCACTCCAAGCCATGGATTCTTTCTCAAAACGTTTATATGATTTAATTATCTTATATTAATGATTAATTTCTGTTTTATGATAGTTTTATGATAAATTCTTCAATGAATCCATGATTTACCCTAATTTCTCAAATTGGATCTTTAAGTGTGGGTGTTGATTGATATTAGTAGTATGTTGTAAAATCATGAATATAATGAATTGATTACTTGAATTATGTATTAATTAAGGGATTCCTATAGTTTTGATGTTGAAATTCCTCCAAGATCCCATGAACCCCCATTTCCCCAAATTGTGATTATGTGATGTGGGTGAGTTGTGGTGGGATGAATAGTATGAGATTCTCTTGTAGTAGTTTAGTTAATTGAATCATGGCACCATCTATATATAATGTAGTAATTCTAGATTTATTGGTTGAATGTGATCTATAGCCCTTGAAGGGCAAACCATGAGAATTAGCTATGTGTATGAGACATGTGTGCATTCAATTAGATTAATTTGAGAGTAAAGTGAATACATTATAATCTAACTGATGTGTTGATTGGATGATTATACTTACTTGCACACTTAGACATGAATACCATACAATGTTAAAGGTTTGTCACATGTGGTGATTCTAAGGGTTGAAGACTAGTCTCCCCTATTGAATCTAGGAGCTTTAGCATGAGTGTAATTGGATTGAGTGTCAAAACACCCTTCCATAATTAGTAATTCAGTCAAGACTTAATATAAACTCAATGGGAATTATGCTTAGCACCGAGTGGATATTGTTAATGAGATGGAAGTTCCTCTGTTAGTAGAGGGCGGGTTTCTAGAAGAAGTCTCATGGGATGGAAACCCTTGCGTTAGTAGAGGTCGGGTTCTCTAGTAGCAATCCCCTTATCCCATAACTACGTGCCCCCGTAGGTTATTTAGCCATTGGATTCATTTTCAAGATAATAGTTTAAGTTCTACCTTAGGCAAGTAGGACACCCCTTTACGGTGTGGGGTAGACACCGGATTCCATGAATAAGCTCTCATGGTCTATGTCAGTTAAGGCTAATTCCCACAAGGTCAAGTTTAGGATGAACTATGGCTATTCAAGAGGTACCAGTTAGTGTGGGTGAGGGTATGGGAATTCATCCATGCATTGCACAAGTAGGGTTTAAGAGTAGTTGTGGTAGGTTCCTTTTGTTTCATGATTATTCATGTAGTGAATGTTCTTGTAACAAGATGGCAATTTCATTAGATAGTGAGGCTACTTGTAATGTTGTACCCTAACTTGCATTTTTGCCATGAGTTACTTTCCTTGATATAGTTGACAAAAAGTGAATGTTCACTGTCTATGAGAAATAGGCTAAAGATGAGTTAAAAAGATGGTAAACATGAATGAGGATACATTGCACAAGCTTGCCTTGAGGTGGCTCATGAAGTGTTGCTCTCCTAATTTACTAAAACTAGATTGTAGTGACTATGTATATGTTTCTAATGGTATTCCTTATATTCACTAGATGTGATTTTTATCTACCATGTTATATCCTATGTCTTATTATGATGTCTCTTATGCTTATGACTTGTGTCTTCACACTACTTTATAATGACGGTTTAAACTAGCAAAGTGCATGCATTTAACAAAGATGTCCCTTTTAGCATGTTTTCAAAGGTTTTTATGCATGGCTATCATACTTAGTGCATTTTTATACTAACCCATTTTTCTTCTACATTTTTCACAAAGTGTAGGGTCCGGCGTTATCGACCTCCATCTTCGTGGCTAGGATCATAGTAGATCAAGAAGAAGAAGCTTGGTGAGTTCTCATAGTATTCAAGGGCTTTACCATTATGTCCTTTTTGTCTTTTATTATGTTTTAGACTTTTGTAAGTGATGTGTCCCTAAGATTGTATTCAAGTGTAATAGATGGTTTGAGACATAGTGTTGTAGACTCCCATTTGGTTTTTATAAGAGACTTTGATTTGAAAGAAATGTTTTTAATTTTCGCACTTTTTCCTATGTTCTTATGCTATGATATGCTATGAGGCTTTTTGGAGTCTTGTATGCCGTGTCACATCTAGGGGGTAGCCTTAGGTAGTGACAGAGTTAGTCACACAGAAAAGAAGCTTGGACTTTCAAACAATTGAAGTCTCTCATAGTTGTAGTGCGATTATGACTAATGAGATGATTAAAAAGAAAGAAGATCCCGGAGCCTTCACTATTCCTTGCACTATCGGTATGCTCCAATTTGCCAAAGCCCTATGTGATTTGGGGGCAAGTATAAACCTAATGCCATACACAATCTATAACCAACTTGGATTGGGTGAACTAAAATTCATAATAATGAGGCTTCTAATGGCAGATCGATCGATCAATCACCCTATGGGGATACTCTATGATATATTTGTAATGGTTGACCAATTTATCTTTTCGGTTGATTTTTTCATCCTTGATTGCGATATTGATGTTGAAATTCCCATTATTCTGGTAACACCATTCTTAGCAACCAGGAGAGCATTGGTAGATGTTGAAAGCGGAGAATTGAAATTCTGGGTGAACGAAGATGAAGTTACTTTTAATTTGTGTAAGTCAATGAAGCGCCCAAGCGATATTCATGTGTTTTCGACTATTGATGTAATTGATGAAACACTGTCTACTATGAGACATTTGATGTGTATGAGTGAGACACTTGAGGTTATGCTTGCAAACTATGATGAGTCTGAAATCCAAGGTTATGACGAGGTGGTAGCTGCCCTTTAGGGTTTGGGAGAATTTTCAATGACTCCATTAAAGCTAGATATTGATTAAAAAAATCGAGAAAATCCCCCCGCCAAGAATCAATGGAGGAACCACCAAAGCTTGAGTTGAAAGTGCTCCCCGCATATCTTCGATATGCATTCTTGGGGGGAAAATAACATATTACCCGTAATCATTGCAACTGACTTAGTTGAATGGAAAGTAAAGTTGCTTCTTGAAGTGTTGAGAAGATACATCAAAGCTATTGGATGGACTATCACTGATATTGTGGGCATTCCACCCGGCATTTGCACTCACATAATTCAACTTGATAGATAGTGTAAACCGAGTGTCGAACATCAAAGGATATTGAACCCACTGATGCAAGAGGTGGTGAAAAAGGGGATAATAAAGTGGGTGGATTCAGTTGTGATCTACCCCATTGAGGATAGCAAGTGGGTGAGTCCAGTACAATGTGTACCAAAAAAAGGAGGCACCACGGTATTCCAAAATGAAAAGAGGGAGCTTGTTTCTATGAGATCGGTAACCAGATGGTGAGTATGCATGGATTACCGGAAGTTAAACTCTTGGACCAAAAAAGATCATTTTCTCATGCCTTTTATGAATCAAATGCTTGACGGGCTTTCAGAGAGAGGATGGTATTGCTTTTTGGATGGGTATTCCGGATATAATCAAATCTCTATTGCTCCGGAGGACCAAGAGAAAACCACTTTCACTTGTCCATATGGAACGTTTGCTTTCAAAAGGACGTCGTTCGGGTTGTGTAATGCTCTAGCAACGTTTCAACGTTGCATGCTAGCTATTTTCGCTGATATGGTAGAAGATTATATGGAAGTCTTTATGGATGACTTCTCAGTTGTGGGTGATACTTTTGAAGCATGTTTGGCACACTTGGGGCAGGTCCTTCAAAGATGTGTGGAGACAAACTTGGTTTTAAATTGGGAAAAAATCCAATTCATGGTTAGGGAAGGTATAGTTCTTGGTCACAAAGTGTAACAAAAAGGGCTGGAAGTTGATAAAGCAAAGATCGAAGTAATTGAGAAGCTACCACCACCAATATCGGTGAAAGGTATTCTTAGTTTCTTGGGGCATGCTGGTTTTTACCAGATGTTCATCAAAAACTTTTCAAAAATTGCACACCCTTTGTGCAAACTCTTGGAGAAGGAAGTAAAATTCAACTTTGATGATGCATGTATGGTCGCCTTTAAGTGCTTGAAAGAGAAATTGATCTCCACCCCGGTTATCATTAATCCTGATTGGTTAGCACCCTTCGAAGTAATGTGTGATGCAAGTGGTACGACACTAGGTGTCGTGTTGGGGCAAAAACATAACAAGCTATTCCATCCCATTTACTGTGCAAGCAAAACCCTGAATGGTGCTCGACATAACTACACAGTTACGGAGCAAGAATTACTTTCGGTGGTATATGCCTTTGAGAAATTTCGAGCATACTTGCTAGGAACCAAAGTGGTTGTTCACACTAATCACGCAGTTCTGCGTTATTTGATGGCAAAGAAAGATTCCAAGCCAAGATTGATAAGGTGGGTGTCGTTGTTGTAAGAATTTGACTTTGAAGTCAAAGACAAAAGAGGTTGTGAAAATCAGGTGGCTAACCATCTATCCAGGTTAGAAGGCAAGGAAAATGACGAGCTGGAGGTAGACAAAAATGATGCATTTCCCGATGAACATGTATTCGCGGTCAATCTAAAACAAACCCCTTGGTATGCTGATTTTGCTAACTATGTGGTGTGTGGTTTGATACCGGAAGAACTGAATTTCTATCAACAAAAGAAGTTCATGTTCAATGTCAAGAAATACTTTTGGGATGAACCATACTTATTCATAGAATGTGCATACCATATCATTAGGAGATGTGTGCCTGAAGAGGAATTCAATGACATTCTCCACGCTTTTCATGCTTCACCAGTCGGTGGTCATCATAGCGGTGTGCGTATAGCTGCTAAAATTATTCAAAGTGGTTAGTACTGGCCATACCTCTATAAATATGCTCATAAATTTGTTAATAAATACATGCAATGTCAAAATTAAGGTAGGGTATCCAGGATGAATGAGCTGTGTCTCAAGCCTATTCTAGAAGTTGAGTTATTTGACATTTGGGGAATAGATTTTATGGGTCCATTAGTGAGTTCATTTGGTAATAAATACATTTTGGTGGCGGTAGATTATGTTTCTAAATAGGTGGAAGTTGTAGCACTACCAAACAATGAAGGAAAAAGCGTTGTTCAGTTCTTAAAGTGCTACATCTTTGCTAGGTTTGGCACCCCTCGGGCTATTATTAGTGATGGTGGATCCCACTTTTGCAACAGGCTTTCTGCATCCACATTGAGCGAATACGGGGTGCGACACAAAGTAGCAACACCATATCATCCTTAAACGAGTGGCCAAGTGGAGGTTTCAAATTGGGAGATCAAGAGTATCTTGGCTAAGACTATAAATGCAAATAGGACTGATATTATTGTTGGGTCTTGCTTGCTGATAGGTTAGATGTATTTTAATGGTGATTTCACCTAGTGGTTGTGGTTTAATTTAATGGGTTTGTAGCTGCAAATACAAAGCCACCCATGTGTTTTCGGCTTGCCCGAGAGGGAGGTCGTGAAACCAAGACCACTAGACTGATGTCCTAAGGAGTGGGTCGACATAAGGTTCAGCCCGACAGGGTGAGCCCTAGTCCCATATCCTAACACTCAGCTCAAGAGAGTGAGTGGGGTAAGGCGTAGGCTGGTCTTCATGCGACAAATGGGTGTCCGAGAGGAACGCATTTGAAACGGGGTAAGTTGCCCGAGAGGGAACTTATTTCCATCTAAAGCTTAGCCTAGTCACTATTATCTTGCAAATTTCCTATCAAAAGCATGTACCCAACCATTTATCTCAACTTGTATTGCGGTCACACCCGAAGAACTCTTCCCCATACTTCATTTTCTTGTTAATTTTGTTGTTTTTACTTACTTGTGACAAAAACCCCAAATTGATATTTGACACTTTTGTGTCTCCCCTTCGATTTACAATGTTTTTAATCGTTAATTTCTTTAGCTACGACTAGTTAGGACTAGATTTTATTTTTCTATTAATTCTCAAAACCACTCCCTTGGGACACGACCCCAACCCTTGGTTGGGTTACTATATTATCGACGATCGTAGACACTCAAACCGTAGTTAGTGGCGTTGGTCATGATAAGCATCAGTTTGTCCCCATATCAGCTAGTTTTTGGGAAATCTTGCCATTTACCGGTTGAACTGGAACACAAGGTATTATGGGCATTAAAGGCTTTGAATCTGGACTGGGTATAGTCTTCAAAATGAAGAGTAGGCCAACTAAACAAATTGGATGAATTCAGGTTCAGGGCATATGAAAGCTCAGCCCTCTACAAATAAAATATGAAGAAGTGGTACGATTCTAAAATCCTTAGGAGGGAGTTTTGAGTTGGAGATTGGGTGTTGCTATACAATTCTCGACTAGACTCTTTTCGGGAAAGCTCAAATCAAAATGGTCAGTCCCATTTAGAGTAACACGGGTGTTTACAAATGGAGCCATTGAAGTCGAAGGCAAAGCGGGCCCTTCCTTCAAGGTGAATGGTCAATGCTTGAAGTTGTATTTCAGAGAATGCCACGAAAGTTCAGTGATTGAAGTGGTGTGCTTGGAAGATGCTTGAAAGCATTTCCACGTTGTGCCACGACGTTAAATAAGGCGCTTCTTGTGATTCAACCCAAGTGTTAGTTGGTTTGAATACTGTGTGTTGAATGTGCAGGTGTAGGTGATTTTGCGATGCTAAGACTCCTTCGACGATCCACTGAGTAAGTTTGGCGAACACGAAGTTGATCGCCTTTTTGGCGTCAACAGTGGGCTGAGACACTGGAACATTAGGCGGGTTACATGCACCACTCGGCGATTCACCGAGATGATTGGGTGACCCGACTTTCTCTGCCTTTTTGCACCATCCGTGATAGACTGAAGTCTTGGATATTTTAGTGAGGTTCCACATCCATTAGGCGATGCGCTGATGTTATTCGGTGAACGTGCCCTTGTCCGCCTTCCTGCTCTAAAATGGAATGGTTACATACGGGAAAATTCGATGAGATTTATGCAACTTGGTGATTCGCCGAGTAGTTCGGCGATTGCTGCAAGTCGTCGCCAAATGGCCGCCTATTGAAGATTCCTTTTCACCCTACTCTGTTTATTTGAGTGCATGTATTTTATCTTTATTTTTGTTAGTGTTTGTTCTCTGCTCTCATTGAGGACAATGTTGGATTCTTTGGGTGGGGGTGGTAGGAGCCTGTTGTTAAGTCTTTTGTCTTCTTAAAAAATATTCGAGTATCGGTTGTGATCAATACCGATGACTTAAATAGTGATTTAATTGAACGAAATGAATGTGTGGCTACGATGAGGCCAAATGAAGCTGCATAGAAATTGTGTGAACTTTTAGCATCTCGTCATGACTAGCCGATTATCGAATGAGTCTCATGTGATGAACTTTGCACACTAGCTAGAAAGTGTGGAGTCTTATTTGATATTGGGACCAATGCCTTGTGTGATGAGATTACCTTGATCATTGTATGTGATGACACCTAGAATTTGCCCCGTTGGTCCTGTTGGCTAAGTGATGCAAGCACTTGAAATGATCTTAGACAACAATTTTGAAGAGTGAAACAATTTGACAATATACCTCTTTTGTGGCCAACCTTGTGAGATGTGTGAACCTCACTTGAACCCTCTTGATCCTTATCATTTTCTTGGAAGAAACTTGAACAATTGTGACCTCTCTTTCTCTATTCACCCATAACATTCATGAAGTGTGGTTTGTTTGAATAGCCAACTTAGTTCAACAGCCTAAGTTGTGGGTGTGGTGAAAAGAAAAGGAAAATCAAGAAGTGTGAGAAATTCCCCCTTTGAGCAATAGTTTTGAAAAAAATGGAACCACTCCATGTAAAAAAAAAGAGAAAAGAAGAAAGGAAAAGAAAAAGAATGAAAAAGTTGTGAAATAATGTAGTGGAAGTTGCAAAAGAAATGGGGTATCTGGTAGTTCATTTGAAGTTGAATAATAGGGTGAATTGAGCATGATCAAATTGGTAAAAAAAAAGGAAAAAAGTGATGTTCAGACCACACTTCATGAATGTAGCATCCACTAAGCCTAAATGACCATACCTTTACACTCAGCCCCACTACAAGCCTTGAAAAGACCTTTGTGATCTTGAGTGAGCTGAAACGAATGTTGATTGGAAAAATAAGGGCAAACTTGTGGATGAAGTCATGCATGTGATCATCTTTGTGACTGTGAGAATCTTGTATGATTCTGGAACTATAAATTGTTGAAGAACCTTGTGTGAATAGGGAATCGTCTTTGTTGTGAGGGAATTTGAGTACCTTTGTTGAGCTTGAACTTGCATTTGAAGCAAGTATTGGGAACTTGAGCATCTTTTATAATGGTGAGTCACAATTTGAATCTTTGAGTGCACAATTGATCATTGCATGAGTAAGTTGAGCCTTGTTGTGTGCATTCATGTTGAGTCTTATGCAACACTATCTGAAACATCCTTTTTGAACTACTGAACTTGAGTTTTACTTGAGGACAAACAAAAGTTTAAGATGGGGATGTTGATGAGTCCGAGATTTGGACTCATTTGGGGTTTTGTTTATATAGATTTAGTGTCCTCAAATGATTAATTTGTGCCATAAATTGATGTTAAAGCCTTGATTTCCAGGTATGTGGATGGAGGAGCAAAGCAAGGATACTAACAGGCAAAAAGGAACAACATAGGTTGAAGAAGGGCAGAAAATCAAGCTTGAAGATCGACAACAACACTCAGCATATCGCCGAATTACCCCTAGACCGCCTTATTTTACAGAACACTACGCTTGAAACAAGAAAAAATTGGGCGAATTGTGTTCTATATTAGCGAATCACCGATTTCATCGGCGAAGGAAGATTGTTTCGCCGAACACACTAATCGAGACCAAGATGAAATTAAATTGGCGAGTTAAAGGACTAAAGGGAACATCATGAGTGATTGGCAATCCCAATCTAGCTCGTCTAAGTTACAATGCCTGATGGAGGAAAATGTGAAGAAAAAAGGGCAATGGACAAGGACGATCGGCGAGTCACCGACTGGTCGGCAAAGCTCGACTTTCCTCACTGATCAACCTCAAAAAGCCACATTTCAAATCAGTATAAATTGAATTTTGGAAGAGAGAAAAGGTATCCAGTCATTGTGGAACGAAAGAGAGAGAACAAAAATACTATTCTTGTTGATTTTAAGCAATTTTAGCAAGAGATCTCAATTGGGTGTTGTAATAGAAAATATATTATTCATCTTAGAACTTCGATTTTCAATACCCAACTATGGAGCATGTATTAGGTACTTAATTCCCCTCTTTAATGATGATTAGCTAAAACCCCAATCTTGGGGGTTTGACAATGTGATTAATTGTTGAATTTGACTTGATGGGTGTTAGTTATTATCAATTTTAGTGCTAATTTAAAGTGGGTTTGACTTATCGATGTGGTTTAACTACTCTATTGTATGTTTATTTCAATATAATTTAGTGTTTTATGCTTGCATGAGAAAGAAGTGTAAAGCTAAAGTGAGAAGTTGGCACTCATAGTTAGTGGGTTATGATGGATTCAGCTCGAGAGAGTGAATCCCAAGACTCATTCTATGTATCCAGCTCGAGAGAGTGGATGTGGTGAGGTTGTGGACTGGTCTTTATGTTTAGAGCATTGAGGTTCGAGAGAACTCAATTGAAACGAGGTAGTTGTTCGAGAGAAAAGTGCCTCATCTAAAGTTCATCTTACCCATGAAGAGTTAGCACTTTTTGTTTGCAATTTGCACCCACTGAGTTGAGTTTAGCAATTGGTTGGTCAATCCCCAAGTATCTTTCTCCTATTTGGTTGTTCCTAGATACTTGTTGAGGCTGCTTTCTGATCTAAAAACACCTCACCCTGACATTGTTGTCACCCTTCAAATTTCATTAATAGTTTCCAAAAATCTCTAGTCCTTCAGCTACAAAAATCACTATTGTATCTTCATATTTGAATTCAAAATAGAACTACTCTTTGTGGGATCGACCCCAACCCTTTTGTTGGGTTTATACTGCTTAACGATCGTCTACACCTAGTATCGATGAGGTGTAGTTGATACATTAATCACAATTCCATGACTGTACCCAAACTGTACAACAAAATTAAACATCCTATGAAAACTGTAGGAAAAGGTGGAGCATACCAAGTCACCACTGAACCCCAAATCCTAGTAGATGGGTCAATAAGAATTCCTACCTAGGCCTGCACGCACGAAGAAAAAATATAGTGTCTCTAGGCAATGGGACATTTGTATAAGTAAAAATGTACCGGTATGTAAGGTAGAAAGTAGAATCATAAATAGGTAGGTGCTTGTCTAGTTCCCGGTGAGACCGTTGATTTTGCGAAGGCCCGAGGTCCCCGCCTTCTTTGCTTGAAGCTCATGTATTCTTCCTTCACCCACTTATGAAATTGAAGCATGTAGTCTCGCCGCTAGTAGCCATGCTACCTTCTTTGGCCCTGCCTTACACACCTTATTTATCCTGCCTGCCGCCCTGGGAAACAACCTTCGTGTAAAAAGGGTAATAAATATACCACTGGAAACAGAAACTCTATAGCCTCCATGGCTTACATATGACCTTATAAAAATTAAATATGCATGGTATGCTCGCATAATCGTATGTCGTGAATACACACACACACACACACACACACACATATATATATATATATATATATATATATGTGGACCTGATACCCAACCAAGTGCTAGCAATGGTGGTGCCTTCCGATAGCTAACCGACACCATATTCACCAACTTGTAGCCATCTGTGTCTTATACGTACAAATATAGGCAATAGGCTCCATACCTTCCAATTATAACTCATAATAGAATGCATAGCATGTCATGTCATGGATTCGTGATGCATCTATGTTACCATAATCAAGTTGACAATCTTGGCATGTTGGTACTCTTGTTCTCACATTCTCGTAATCACTTTCACATGCCAAGTATCTCGTAGATCCTCATATGCTTGTATATTAAATTAGAACACTTAACTCGAATTAAGAAAGGTAACATAAACTTGAGGATGTTCATAAAGAGCTTAAGGTGCTTCACTTAGGTTCTATATATGTTTCCTTAGTAATTTGTAAAAGAAAGTATTTTAAAAAAACCATGTCCTTTAGTAGTTTAAACATAGGACTTACATTAAAGAGTTTTGGAAATCGACATATTATTTTAAAGTTTTTTTAAAATAAATTAGCGAGGAAGGAGGAATTATTTCAAACTCTTAATGGTCCTCTGTAATATTTTTAAGTTACAACAACTAAACAAGAATAAGAATATATACACATGAGCCTATAGTTAATGGGATAGAAAAAATGACATATAGACGCCGAGTACCCTACACAATCGAATGAGTGGAATATCAACATTATGGAGTCACAAAAATATGTCAATTATAATCTCAATGCCTTTCACATAAGGTCTTCCTAGAAATAGAATAGTAAAATAAGATTTGACGATTTAGGATTCTAAAATTTGTGCTCAAAGGAAATAGAACGCTTAGCCTTAACAATCCTCAATTCTGGGTCATGTGGTATTTATATGAACTTTACTCCTTCTTATAATATGAACTATGCACAAAATCTATAAAACCTCGTATCCAAAAAAATAAAAATGGACCAATTTTTGGGAAGTTGCAGGTGCCAGTCACGGAGGTCAACCACAGCCCTTGGGTTGAACCATGGACCGTAGGTGGGTCAGTGGATTGGCTACCTTGCCATGTTTTCAGAGACTCAGGACCACGGCCTGACCTATAGACCGTAGGCCAGACCACGGTCCATGGCTAGGGTCCATTGTTTGAGGCTCAAAAATAACATACTTTCTGATTGCCAACCACGGTCCACCAGGACAGACCATAGGGCAGACCACAGCCCGTCGACTGGGGTCCATCGGTGGCCAGCTGTTAGTTATTTTTAGGGGCAGTTGGGTCTTTTCCTAATAAATTAGTTCCTATACTACATCATTTTACCCTTCACTAAAACCCCTATATAAGACTTTTCAACCCCCAAATTAACCCATTCACTTCATTCTTTCAAATTCACAAAAGAAAACCAAATCTCCTCTCCAAATATTTCTATCTCTAGAAAGAAGAAGAAGAAGATTCAGCCTAGGGTTTCAAGTCAATGCCTCAATTCCTCCATTGAAGGCTAGATGTTGGACTCAAGGTATGATAGTTTTCATTTATAGATTCCTTCCATTCATAGAGTTCCCAAATTCCTCTATTTCAAAAGGTAGAATTCCCAAATTGAGTTAGGGTTTTCTTCGATTATCATGGGTTCTATTAATTATTGAGTTAAACGATTTAATTATGATCTCTTATGCATGAATTGATGAAATATGATGATTTCCCCATGAACCCATGTAACCCCCATGTTTTTAAGTTATGAATCAGATGATGTGAGATTTTGATCTTCAAGGAAGAGTTTTATGAAATTGAGCATGTATTGCAAGCTTTGCATGTATTTATGATGAAATCCATATCTAACCCATGTTTTCTAAACATTGATGATTGAAAGTGGGTTTTGAACCGCAAGAGGTAAATTATGGACTTATGCATTGTTTTATGAAATCTGTGCAAATGTATTAAGGGTGCTTTGATAGTAAAGTACAAATGATGATGTTGTGTTGTGAAAGGATATTCTCACTAAACATATAACTAGAATGATGTGAAAGGTTTTCTCACATAGAAAGGATTCTTCGGTTGAAAGAATTTCTCACCTAATTGAATCAAAGACAAGAAGCTATGTTAATGAACTAGCTTGGTTTGGTTGTCCAAGGGCACAATTCCATGATTAATCAAGTCAAGTAAGTAATGACTATTCCGTGGTATTTATGCTTAGCACCGAGTGGATATTGATGATAGGATGGAAGCTCTCCTGTTAGTAGAGACCGGGTTTCTAGAAGCAATCTCATGAGATAGAAGCTCCCCCGTTGGTAGAGGCTGGGTTTCTAGTAGCAATCTCCTTATCCCTTAACTATGTGCCACCATAGGTTGTGTAACACCCCATACCCGAGAGAGGAAAAGTTATCAGATTGTAAGAACTTTCAGTTGTCACCCACTAGGGCCAACCATGCCGCGTGGTTGGACCCATGCCGCGTGGTTGGAACCATACCCCGTTGGTGGGCCTCATGGATGGGCACCATAGGAGGTAGTATGGATTAGTGAAGCACTGCCAGGACCCACGCCCTGTGGATGGGTCCACGCCTCGTGGTTAGGAGTTGTGCGTCACATCCAGAAAACCAACCCCCAAACCACCAACCCACAGTTCGCCAGGATAGATCATAGGTCTATCCACGGTCCGTCGGTGAGGTCTCGTGGGTGGGGCCTATAGGACGGTTAAGTTGAGGACTTAAGGGTTATTTACAGTTTTAATCCAACTTAAGTGAAGTCATTTTGCCTAAAATTAGGGTCACTATATAAGCCTTTTTAACTCTTAAATTCACCCAATTAGGTCATAAATTCCCAAAGTTCATCCTCTCCAAATATTCTCTCTCTAGAACTTGAAGAAGAAGAAGAAGGAAGTTGGAGCTAGGGTTCAAGAAGCAAAGTTCTTCACATCAAATTCATTTGGCTTTGTTCTTAAGGTATGGTAGCTTTCATCAATCGAGTCCCTTTAAATCCCAATTACAAAGATAGAAATCCCTAAATGTTAGGGTTTGATTCCAAAGTCATGGGTTCCTTTCAAAATTGATCCTAATGATTGAATTATGTTATATTAAGCATGAATTGATGATTTCTGTTGGTTTTTATGATGAACCCCCAAGAACCCATGAAATCCCCATATTTCTCAATTTTAATCTTGTGATGTGGGTCTTTGTTAAGGAAAGAAGAATGTTATGAAATTTTGCATGTAGTGATAGAATTACTTGAAATATGATGATATACATGTCTAATGTATTGAATTCTAAATGTGTTTGATTGAAAGTGAGTTTTGAACCTTAAAAGGGAAAAGTATGTGAATTATGCATGTTTTTATGAAATCAATGTAAGTGCTTTAAGAACACTTGAGAGTGAAGTGTCTATGATTATGATGTAGTTGTTGTGTTGTTGAAAGGATATTCTCATATACACAGCTATGCATGAATATGATATTATGTGAAAGGTTTTCTCACATAATGAAGATTCTAAGGTTGAGAGGCTTTCTCACCTAATTGAATTTAAGACTTGTATGTGGATATGGACGATGAAAGGTTATTCTAACGCATGATCTAAGAGCTATATTATGAATTAAGCTTGGATTGATTGTCAAGAACATTTTTCCAAGAATATGAGTTAAGTCAAGACTTAATAAGTACTCTGTGGGAATTAATGTGTTGCACCGAGTGGATATTGAATATGAGATGGAAGCTTTTATGTAAGTTGAGAATGGATTCCAAATGGGATACTTTTACACTAGTTGAGTTCGGGTTCCCAAGTATATCTCATGAGGTGGAGACCTTTTACGCAAGTTGAGTCTTGGTTTCTAGTAGCAATCTCCTTATCCCATAAACTATGTGCCCCCATAGGTTATTTAGCTAGTGGATCCACCTAAGCTAAAGTTATGGTTCTACCTTATGCAAGTAGGAAACCCCTTTGTGGTGTGGGTAACACCATGGGATCATGTATAGCTCACATGGTCTCATGTCCGTTAAGGCTTATTCCGACATCAACAACAAGAATATGAATTATGAACTATGGTTACTCAATAAGCTTTGTATATGAGTTTCCAAAGGCTTTTAAGATGATGATGACTATGTTGGCTATGTTTTATGACTTATGCTCTGTAAACTCTTAAATTATGTTTTAATTAATAAATTGCATACTTTCAAATGAAATGTCCCTTTTAGCATGTTTTCAATGTTTTATGCATGGCTATCATACTTAGTGCATTTTTGTACTAATGTCTACTTTTCCTACATTTCTCCCAAGTGTAGGGTCTGGTTCTTGAGGTGATCATTCTAGTGGCTAGAGTTTAGACTTGAGAATCTTCCGAGCTTGTTGGTGAGTCCTCATGGTTTGAGGACGGCTTTTTTCCATGTTGTAGTTTCGTTCATGTATTTCACTTTTTGGACATGTTGTATGGGCTAGGCCCTATTTCATTCAAATATTGTAATGTATGCCTATGTTGAGACTTAGTGTTTAGACTTTTGCTTTTCTTTTATGGAAATTTTGGACATTGAAATGTGTTTTTACTTTGATTAATCTATTGCTTATGTTTTGAACACTAAGTTCCTTGTATGGAGTCCTTCGGGGTTCTATACGCCATGTTAAGTTTAGGAGGTACCCTTGGGTCATGACAAACTTTGTATCAGAGCACAAGGTTTAGAATGATTCTAGGATTATGTCTCATAAGCCACATCTAGTAGAGTCTTGTTCATGAGTGTGAAGCACGCCACATTTATGAATAAAAAGCTACAAGATATTTAGGAAATTCCACTTCTTTCATTACTCTTAAGTCGTTCTATAGAGTTTAACTCTATAAGGTCTTTCTCATAATCCTTATCTGTTGATCTATAGGATATGACTACCCGAAGGGCATTCGCAAGACAGAATGATGAAGACAATGTGAATCAAGGAGCACCTCCTCAAGCTCCGATAGATCCTTTGGCTGAGAATATGACAGATGCGGAGGTTAGGTCGGCTTTTCAAATGTTGGCCCAAGCTTTGGCGGCTCAATGAATCATCTTTTGTGGCGGATATGATATCTAAGCAAAGTCTTGATCCTATTTTGGTTGAATTGAAAAAGGCGGTACTTAAGAAACCCGATGAGGCGTTCTCCCAAGGGGGAGATGGTGTACTTAGATACCAAGGCCGTTAATGTGTTCCTAATGTTGGTGACTTGAGAGAGCTAATCTTGTTGAAAGCTCATAGTTCTCGATATTTTATTCACCCGAGAGCCACCAAGATGTACCGTGATTTGTGGGAGGTTTATTGGTGGAATGGGATGAAGAAAGATATTGCGGAATTTCTAGCTAAGTGTCATAATTGTCAACAAGTTAAGGTTAAGCATCAAAGACCGGGAGGCTTATCCCAATATATAAGTATTCCAACTTGGAAGTGGGAAGAGATAAATATGGACTTTATTGTGTGTTTGCCCCGCAACCGGAGAAAACATGACTCTATTTGGGTTATTGTAGATTGGATGACAAATCGGCTCACTTTATTCCCGTCAATGTTTCCTTTTTGGCGGAGGACTATGCCAAGTTATACATAAGAGAAATGGTGAAGTTGCATGGAGTTCTTTTATCCATTATTTTCGATCGTGGCCCTCAATTCACTTCTCACTTTTGGAGGTCTTTTCAAAAGGGTGTAGGCACAAAGGTTAAGCTTAGCTCGACTTTTCATCCCCAAACAGATTGGAAAGCAGAAAGCACAATCCAATTTTGGAAATATGTTAAGGGTTTGTGTGATTGATTTTAAGAGTAATTGTGATGACCATTTTCCATTGGTAGAGTTTGCCTACAATAATAGTTATCACTCAAGTATTGGTATGGCTTCATTTGAGGCATTGTATGGTAAGAGGTGTAGATCTCCTATAGGTTGGTTTGAGGTGGGGGAAATGGATTTGATAGGTCCCAAATTAGTTCTAGAGGTCATTTAGAAAGTCCGACTCATTAGATAGAGATTGAGAACGGCTCAAAGCCGGCAAAAGTCCTATGCCGAAGTGAGGAAGAGGGAGCTAGAGTTTGAGGTTAACAATTGGGTCTATTTGAAAATCTTTCCCATGAAGGGTGTGATGAGATTTGGCAAGAAAGGGAAGCTTAGTCCCCGGTATGTAAGCCGATACCAAATTTTGAGGCGTATTGATAAGGTTGCCTATGAGTTAGATTTGCCAAGTGAGTTGGCTTCGGTGCATTCGGTGTTTCATGTTTCTATGCTTAAGAAGTGTGTTGGAGATTCGGCATCCATAATCCCATTAGAAGGGTTGGGGGTTGATGAAAGTCTTTCATATGATGAAGTTCCGATAGAGATTCTAGACCGACAGGTTAAGAGGTTGAGAAACAAGGAAATAGCTTCCGTGAAGATTTTGTGGAAGAATCAACTAGTTGAGGGTGCTACTTGGGAGGCAAAGGTCGATATGAAGTCCCACTATCCTCATCTTTTTCTTTCTACTCCTACCCTAGCTTGAGATAAGTAGTTCTTCTTGAGTTTTCCTTGTTTTGGGGGTCATGTGTGATATTTGAGTTTTTCCATGATTTCCCTATTTTATGCATGCTCATGAGAAATTTATGTTTAGCAAGAAAATGAGTTTTTATGATTGATTTTCCTCATGTTGTTGTGCATTTAGTAAGAGTTGCCTATATGCTTGATGAGATGAATTGTTCAACATGCTTTAATTATGGTTTTGAGAGTAAATTACATAAAGGCTCCATGAGATTGTGTTGAGCATGTTTTTATCTTGGAGAAGGTAATTCCTCCTAAGAACATGAGAAATGTTGAAGTTTCGTGCATAATGGGTTGTTAGATATAGTTCCTACTTCCTTGTCATGCCTTAAGTATGTATGACTCGGAGTTGATGTTTTCTCATAAGTTGTGTGCATTTTGATATGTTGCATGCATGATGGGATGCTAGTCTTGAGTCTTGTGTCTAGAAACGTGCTTAGAATCTCATTAGAGGACGAATGATCCCAAAGGGGAGTTATTGTAACACCCCGTACCCGAAAGAGGAAAAGTTAGCAGATTGTAAGAACTTCCAGGTGTCACCCACGAGGGCCAACCATGCCTCGTGGTTGGACCCACGCCCCGTTGGTGGGACTCGTGGATGGGCACGATGGGATGCAATATGGGGAAGTGAACCACAGCTAGGACCCACGCCCCATGGATGGGTCCACTGCCTATGGTTAGGAGTTGTGGGTCAAAGTCCAGAAAATCAACACCCAGACCACCAACCCACGGTTCACCAAGATGGACTGTAGGTCCATCCACGGTCCGTCAGTGAGGTCTCGTGGGTGGGGCCTGTGGGACGGTTAGGTTGAGGACTTAAGGGTCTTCTCTGGTTTTAACCCAACTTAATTGAAGTCATTTTTCCTAAAATTAGGGTCACTATATAAGCCTTTTTAACTCTTAAATTCACCCAATTTAAGTCATAAATTCCCAAAGTTCGTCCTCTCCAAATATTCTGTCTCTAGAACTTGAAAAAGAAGAAGAAGAAGAAGTAAGTTTGAGCTAGGGTTCAAGAAGTAAGATTCTTCATATCAAATTAATTGGGCTTTGTTGTTAGGGTATGGTAGCTTTCAGCCATGGATAGATTTCATCCATGTAGTCCTTTCAAAATCCCAATTACAAAAATAGAAATCCCCAAATGTTAGGGTTTGATTCCAAAGTCATGGGTTCCTTTCAAAATCGATCCTAATGATTGAACTATATTATATTAAGAATTAATTGACGATTTTCTATGGTTTTTATGATGAATCCCCAATAATCCATGAAATCCCCATAATTCTCAACTGTAATCTTGTGATGTGGGTCTTTGTTGATGAAAGAAGAATATTATGAAATTATGCATGTAGAGATAGAATTACTTGAATTATGATGATATCCATGGCTAATGAATTGAATTCTAGATGTGTTGATTGAAAATGGACTTTGAACCTTGAAAGGGCAAAGTATGAGAATTATGCATGTGTTTATGAAATCTATGTAAGTGCTTTAAGAACACTTTGAGAGTGAAGTGTGTATGATTATGATGTTGTTGTGTTGTTGAAAAGATATTCTCATATACACACCTAAGGTTGAAAGGCTTTCTCACCTAATTGAATTTAAGACTTGTATGTAGACATGGACGGTGAAAGGTTATTCTCACTCATGATCTAAGAGCTATCTTATGAATTAAGCTTGGATTGATTGTCAAGGACATTCTTCCAAGAATATAAGTTAAGTCAAGCCTTAATAATAACTCTGTGGGAATTAATGCTTAGCACCGAGTGGATATTGAATATGAGATGGAAGCTTTTACGTAAGTTGAGTTCGGCTTCCAAGTGGGATCCTTTTACACTAGTTGAGTACGGGTTCCCAAGTATAGCGCATGAGATGGAGACCTTTTACGCAAGTTGAGTTCATGTTTCTAGTAGCAATCTCCTTATCCCATAAACTATGTGCCCACATAGGCTATTTAGCTAGTGGATCCACCTAAGCTAAAGTTATGGTTCTACCTTAGGCAAGTAGGACACCCCTTTTCGATGTGGGTAACACCAGGGGATCATGTATAGCTCATATGGTCTCATGTCGGTTAAGGCTTATTCCCATATCAAGAATAAGAATATAATTTATGAACTATGGTTACTCAATAAGCTTTGTATATGAGTTTCCAAAGGCTTTTAAGATGATGATGACTATGTTGAATATGTTTTATGACTTATGCTCTCTAAACTCTTAAATCATGTTTTAACTAATAAATTGCATACTTTCAAATGAAATGTCCCTTTTATCATGTTTTCAATGTTTTATGCATGGCTATCATACTTAGTGCATTTTTGTACTAACACCTACTTTTATTATATTTCTCCCAAGTGTAGGGTCCGGTTCTCAAAGTGATCATTCTAGTGGCTAGTGCTTGGACTTGAGTATCTTCCGAGCTTGTTGGTGAGTCCTCATGGTTCGAGGATGCCTTTTTTCCCATGTTGTAGTTTCGTTCATGTATTTTCCTTTTTGTACATGATGTATGGGCTAGGCACTATTTCATTTAAACATTGTAATAGATGGCTATGTTGAGACTTAGTGTCTAGACTTCTTCTTTTCTTTTATGAATATTTTAGACATTGAAATGTGTTTTTACTCTTATTGTTTTATTGCTTATGTTGTGAAGACTAAGTGGCTTGTATGTAGTTTTTCGGGGTTCTATAAGCCATGTTACGTCTAGGGGGTACCCCTGGGTCGTGACAATTTTACTAGCTAGTGGATACACTTAATCTAGAAGTTTATGGTTTTACCTTGGCAAGTAGGACAACCATTTTCAGTGTGGAAGACACCGGGAGATCATGTTATAGCTCACATGGTCTCTATGTCGGTTAAGGCTAATTCCCCACTAGTAATAATGAATTAAGGTTACTTCAAGAAATATCGCATTTGATTTCAAAGGTTTTAAATATGAAGTTAGCTTGCATTTACCATGGTTTATGACTTATGTTTTATAAATCTTTATTATCATGTTTCGCTTGATCAATTGCATGTCATGAAATGTTCCTTTTAGCATGATTTAAATGTTTTCTGCATGGCAATCATACTTGGTACATTGTTTTGTACTAACGGATACTCTTGCATACATTTTTCCAAAATGTAGGGTACGATATTTAGGGTGCTCAGTTTTGTGGCTAGTGGGTGAGTTGATATACTTCCGAGATTTTGGTGAGTCCTCATTCTTAGAGGATGGACTTTCATTGTTATAGTTTATTTCTTGTATTTCTCTTTTGAACATGATGTATGGGCTAGGCCCAGTCTCATTCTGTTGTGTTAGATGGCTATGATGAGACAAGTGTATTAGACTTTCGCTTTGCTTTTATAAAATGTTTTGGACTTGGACTATTATTTTATTCTTATTGTTCTATTTCTAATGTTATGAGAGCTAAGTGCCTTGTATGGAGTCCTTCGGGGTTCTATACGCCATGTTGCATCTAGGGGGTACCCCTGGGTCGTGACAAACTTGGTAATCAGAGCACAAGGCTTAGAATGGTCCTAGGATGTATCATAAGCCACGTCTAGTAGAGACTTGTTCGTAAGTGTGAAACATGCCACATTTGTGAATGAGAGGCTAAAAGATGATTAGGAAACTCCACTTTCTTTCATGACTCTTAAGTCGTGCGATAGAGTTCAACTCTATAAGGTCTCTCTCCTAATGCTTATCCTATGTTCTTCAGGATATGGCTTCACGAAGATCTTATATTAGAAGGAATGCGAGGGAGAATGCGGAACAAGAAGCTCCTCCCCAAACTTCTCAAGTTTTGTAGATCCTTTGGCCGAGCAAGTATCTAATGCGGAGTTTAATGCTACTTTTAAAGTATTGTCTCAAGCCATAATGGCCCAACCTAATAGGGAGGTAGTGGTTCTCATGAACCCAAATGTGGGTACGGCGGCTTCAAGAGTAAGGGACTTTACAAGGATGAATCCTCTGGAGTTTCATGGTTCTAAAGTTGAGAAAGATCCTCAAGAGTTTATTGATGAGGTCTATAAAGTTTTGATGATCATGGGAGTTACGGCGGTGGAAAAGGCATTGTTGGCCGCTTCTCAACTAAAAGGTGTGGCTAAAATATGGTATAACCAATGGAAGGAAGGGAGACAGGAAGATGCGGGTCCTCTTGATTGGGAGAAGTTTAAGGCCACTTTTCTTGATAGGTTCTTTCCCCTTGAGATTAGGGAAGCCAAGGTGCTTGAGTTCATTAACCTTCGACAAGGAAGTATGAGTGTGAGGGAATATGCTCTAAAGTTCACTCAATTTTCTATGTATGCTCCATCCATGGTTGTCGATTCAAGGGCTAAGATGAGTAAGTTTGTTTCGGGTGTGTTTGAAATGGTGGTTAAAGAGTGCCGAATTGCTATGCTCATTAATGACATGGACATCCCTCGTCTCATGGTTCATTCACAACAAATTGAGGAGGAAAAACACAAGGAAAGGTCTAGAGAGGTAAACAGGGCTAAGCTCAGAGATGAAAATTTCCCTAATGCAAGGTCTGATGGACAAGGTCGTCCTAGATTCCGAACAAAGTTTCCGGTCACACTTCCTCCATTGCTCCTCCTAAGTTCAACCAAGATGGGGTGTCTAACCCTAAGCCTCAAGGAGTAAATGGTAGAGGATCTTCATTGCCAAGATATAATTGCACTAAATGTGGAAGGAAGCACGAGGGTAAGTGCCTAGCCAACACAAATGGTTGCTTCGGTTGTGGTAAGAGTTGTCACAAAATGAGGGATTGCTCGATGCTTATGGCTAAAGGAAGAGTGGGCAAGCAAGTTACTACTAGTGGTGTGGGTTCCTATGCAATAAAGGAAAATCGTTTCTATGCCCTTCAGACTCGTGGTGAACAATAAAGTTATCTATGGTGCTTAAGAGAACCTGAATACAACAAGAAGTTTTGTTGCGGTCACTATTCCTTTTTGATAGAGTATGAGTTAAAGCAAAAACTAAAGTTCTCGGATGATGATCCTGATATAGTTACAGTGTTAACTAATAGCCACTAAAGGCCAAAGTTTTGGAGAGTGCCAGACCTCAAATTGGGAAATGGTGAGGAGAAATTAAAACAGCTGAATGATAGAGATATATGAAGAAGTCAAGTTGGCAAAGAATTGATGAACAATCTTACCACTAGTTTGTAGGCTCTTCGCACGTTTTGGCATATTGTTGGCACTCCTGGCCTATAAAAGAGGAAAAACACCAAAATTACTTGTACATGGCAATAGAAAGGATCAAAATTAAGAAAATCAATGCCCAAAGACCTCTACAAGGATTCAACAATAGACCTTTACAATTGGCTCAACAACCTCACCATAACCAAGAAGGTGTTGCTCCTGCCAACCTAGCTTACAACGAGCAGCTGAATCTCATACTGCCCTTCCTGCTGTAGAAATTTGGTAACCACTTCCCTGCAGAATTACTTTAAATAGTTCATATTTGTATATATATGCAAAACAAAATGCCCAACTTCAGTAAATAATCAAATCAGAATAGTAAAGTTCATCAAAAGCTTTCTTCTAGATAAATATGATGGTCCAATCTAACAACCCTTCAGACACTTCACTTGAGGCTCAGACTGGGAGATTGAGGTCTTTGACAACAATGCGATTGCATGAGCATTGAACTGCAAAGAGACAGCCATGAGGTGTGCACCAACCAACCCCTTCTACAAGTAAACTCCTTCTAGTCCTACCCCACTTCTGTCAAGGACTTTAATAAATGACTGTCCCATCACCATATTGCAAGATGGTGTTACCAATCTAGGCTGAATTTTTATCACTCATGTAGTTGATAATGTTTTACGTAGATAGGTGGACTATCTTGATGGATGACTCTGGTAGGGGGAATCTTGCCCTTGAGATATGATTGAACAATGAATTCACTTTTCTTTATTATCTACACGTTCTTTTTAGACAAAGGTAATTGTCTTACAAAGCTAGTACTAAGTTTGTGTTGTAGTAATTACAAGTGAGAAAAAAAATTCATATCCAATTCCTATAGGTATTGTAAGAGACTAATTATTTATTATTGTAACACCCCGGAAACTGGTAGGTTAAGCTAGAGCCTAAACATAAGGTTAAAAATCATAAAATGACTCCCAGAACTTTTAGTAAGTCAATTAGGGTTGAAATGAGGTGTATTGAGTCAAGACCAAGGGGCAAGTGCCAAGGCCAAGGGGACAAGCCAAGGCCAAAGGCCAAGGCTGCCCCTAGCTAGGAGTACACTGCCCCACCTTCATGAGGAGGAACACGAGTCGTGGTCCACTCCATGGCTCGTGAAGGTGGTCATGAAACCTCCTTGGCCATGAAAATGTTGCCACCATTTTCCCTTGCCAGTGCCTCAACCTCCACGACCATCACCACGGTCCGTGATTATGACCACGACCATGGGAGGCGCTCATGGAGTTGCCTTAGGAAATGAGCAAGTACCTCCAAGTGGTGAGGCTACTGCCTCAAGGACCACGAGAGGGACCACGGCTCGTGGTCTTGACCACGGCTTGTGGAGCCCCTCGTGGTAATGCCTTGGGCTCAAGTGCCTCATGCCACCAAAAGAAAGCTACTGCCCCAACCTTCACGAGGGGGACCACTGGTCATGGTCCACACCACGGCTCATGAATGTGGGTCGCGGTTCCTGACGGGGACCATTAAATTAAGGAATTTTAGGTAATTTCCTTTTTAGTCCAATTAAAGTGGGGGTGTTTTGGGTATTTTTAGGGGAAGTTTATATATTGTTTTTAAGTCAAATTTCGCAAGATTTGGTCATTATTCACAAACACCCAATTGAAATCAAAAACTCCCTCCTCTCTAAAAAAATCTCTCTCTAAACTCAAGGAAGAAGAAGAAGTCATTGGAGCTAGGGTTTGTAGATTCTCAAGGTTCTTCCCCAAATTTCTTAGAGATTCTTAATTGAGGTATGAATGATTTTCATCCTTGAGTATCTATTACCCAAGGATCCCCTTCAAAATTTGTTTTCAAGATTCCAAATCCCTCAATTCTAGGGTTTGTTGATGAAGTGTTTAAGGTGCTTGATGCTATGGGTGTGTCTCCACGAGAGAAGGCAGAACTAGCCACCTACAAATTGAAAGATGTGGCTCCAGTATGGTATGAGCAATGGAAGGATGAGAGAACTATGAGAGCGGGGACGGTTGATTGGGGAGTTTTCAAGTCGGCCTTCCTTGATAGGTTTTTCCCACTAGAGTTAAGGGAGAGAAAGATTAAATAATTCATCAACCTTCTCCAAGGAAGTATGAGTGTGAAGGAGTAGAGCCTTAAGTTCACCCAATTGTCTAAATATGCTCCAACCTTAGTGGCGGACTCTAGGGCCAAGATGAACAAA
Source organism: Solanum piurae (assembly GCA_029582685.1). Classification (NCBI taxonomy): domain Eukaryota; kingdom Viridiplantae; phylum Streptophyta; class Magnoliopsida; order Solanales; family Solanaceae; genus Solanum; species Solanum piurae. The sequence continues at coordinate 53,158 of JAJOOO010002310.1, forward strand.
TTTGTTATAGGGATATACGACTTTGTAGTCAATGAATGTTGTTCGGTAATGCTCATGCCAAGTATGAATATTTCATGTATTATGGTTCATGCCGAACAAATTGAGGAACAAAAACTCAAGCAAGTGAATAGGGAAGTAAAAAGGGCAAGGACCGATGATGGGAATTCTTCCAAGGGTAAGTTTGAGGTTCAAGGTAAACCAAGGTTCAAGAAAAGGTTTTCCAACCAAGGCTCATCTAGAACTCCAAGGGTCAACAAATATAGGGTGTCTAACCCTAAGTCACAAGGAGGTAATAGTGGTAGCTCTTATGTTGAAAGACCTAGTTATGCAAAATGCGGCAAGAAGCATGATGGCAAGTGCTTAGTTGGCAAGGATGGTTTCTTTAATTGTGGTAAGAGCGGTCATATGAAGAGAGATTGTCCCATGCTAAAGGTTCAAGGGAGAGAGGGAAAGCAAGTCCCTTCAAGTGGCTCAAATTTTGATGCTCCCAAGAAGAACCGTTTCTATGCTCTTCAATCCTGAGGTGACCAAGAGAGCTCACCGGATGTTGTTACGGGTATATTGCAAGTCTTTTCCATTGATGTTGATGCATTATTAGACCCCAGTGCAACTGTATCTTTTGTTACACCTTTTGTGGCTATGAAATTTGAAGTGCTCCCCGAAGAGTTACTAGAACCTTTTTTGGTGTCTACCTCGGTTGGTGACTCGGTAGTGGCAAAAAGAGTCTATAGGAGTTGTCCTATTTCTTTGTCTCATAAAGTCACTTTGTTTGATTTGGTAGAATTAGACATGCTTGACTTTGATGTAATTTTGGGCATGGATTGGTTGTATGCATGTTATGTTTCAATAGATTGTAGGACCCATGTTGTCAAATTTCAATCTCCAAAAGAGCCAATTTTAGAGTGGAAAGGGGGAAATTATATTCCTAGAGGTCAATTTGTTTCATTTCTAAAAGCTAGAAAAATGATCTCCAAGGGGTGCATGTATCATATTGTTAGGGTTATGGATGTTGAGTCCAAGGTCCCTTCTTTAGAGTCGGTCCCCATGGTGAGTCAGTTTCTGGAAGTCTTTCCCGATGACTTGTCCGGCATTCCTCCCAAATGGAAAATAGACTTTAGCATTGATATTTTTCCGGATACACAACCCATATTTATCCCTCCCTATAGAATGGCTTTGGCCGAATTGAAAGAGTTGAAGGAGCAACTCAAGGACTTATTAGACAAGGGTTTTATTCAACCAAGCAGTTTTAGGATATGGATGTATTCAACCAACCAACCAAATGGACCTAATGAATAGGGTATTTAGGAAATATCTTGATTCGTTTGTGATCAGTTTTATTGACGATATTTTGATCTATTCGAGAAGTGAGGGTGAACATATGGATCATTTGAGGATTGTATTTCAAGTCCTTAAAGACCACCAATTGTACGCAAAGTTTAGCTAGTGTGAGTTTTGGCTAAGGTCGGTTGCTTTCCTTGGTCATATTGTGTCGGGTATGGGTATTGAGGTAGATCCTAATAAGACGGATGCGGTCAAGAGTTGGCCTAGACCTCTATCTCCTACCGATATTAGAAGCTTCTTGGGTTTGGCCGGTTACTATAGGATGTTTGTTGAGGGTTTTTCCTCCATTGCTTCTCCGTTGACGACTTTGACTCAAAAGAAAGTTAAGTTTGTGTGGTCGGAAGCTTGTGAGAAAAGCTTCCAAGAATTCCAAGATAGACTTACATCCGCTCTGGTGTTGACCTTACTAGAGGGTACCGATGGGTTTGTGGTATATTGCGACGCTTCTCGAGTGGGTTTGGGATGTGTCTTTATGCAACGTGGTAAAGTGATTGCCTATGCTTCAAGGCAACTCAAGGTCCATGAGAAGAATTATCCGACTCATGACCTTGAATTAGAGGCGGTTGTGTTTGCTTTGAAAATATGGAGACATTAATTATATGGGGTCCATGTAGATGTGTTTACCAACCACAAGAGTCTTCAATATGTGTTTAGCCAAAAAGACTTGAATCTTTGACAAACAAGGTGGTTATAGTTTTTGAAGGATTATGACATGAGTGTCCTTTAATACCCCGGCAAAGCTAATGTAGTTGTGGATGCCCTAAGTATATTGTCCATGGGTAGTGTGGCTCATGAAGAAGATGAGAAGAAGCAATTGGTTCGTGATGTGCATAGGTTGGCCCGGTTAGGTGTCCAACTAGTGGATTCCACCAAGGGTGGATTCATGGTCCATCATAGTTCCGAATCGTCCTTTGTGGTTGATGTAAAGTCTAAGAAACACCTTGATCCCATATTAATAGAGTTGAAAGAATCGGTTCTCAATAAGTCTGTTGAGGCTTTCTCCCAAGGGGGAGATGGGGTGCTTAGGTACCAAGTTAGATAATGTGTTCCGGATGTTGATGGCTTAAGGAAGAAAATTTTAGAAGAGGCTCATGGTTCACGGTATTCTATTCATCTGGGAGCCACCAAGATGTACCGTGACCTACGAGAAGTATATTGATGGAATGGTATGCAGAAGGATATAGTGGGTTTTGTAGCCAAGTGTCCAAATTGCCAACAAGTTAAGGTCGAGCATCAAAGGCCCGTAGAGTTGTCCCAAAATATAGATATTCCCACTTGGAAGTGGGAGGATGTGAATATGGATTTTATTGTTGGGTTGCCTCGTACTCGAAGGCAACATGATTCTATTTGGGTCATTGTTGATAGGATGACAAAATCAGCCCACTTTATTCCTGTCAAGACTTCATTTTCGGCGGAAGACTATGCCAAGTTGTACATCAATGAGATAGTGAAGTTGCATGGGGCACCCTCATCTATCATTTAGGATAGGGGTACTCAATTTACTTCACATTTTTGGAAGACATTCCAAAAAGGACTTGGTACCAATGTTAAACTTAGTAGCGCTTTCCACCCTTAAACGGATGGTAAGTGGAACTCACCATTCAAACCTTTGAGGACATTTTGAGGGCATGTGTGATAGATTTCAAGTGTAGTTGGGATGACCATCTCTCATTGATTGAGTTTGCCTACAACAATAGTTACCACTCAAGCATTGCCATGGCTCCGTTTGAAGCCCTTTATTGTAGGAGGTGTAAATCTTCGGTTGGTTGGTTTGAAGTAGGTGAATTTCTCTAATTTGTCCCGAACTAGTTTATGATGCCATTGAAAAAGTTTGACTCAATAGAGAGAGGTTGAAGACGGCCCAAAGTCCGCAAAAGTCATATGCCGATGTTAGAAAGAGGGATCTTGAATTTGAGGTTGGTGATTGGTCTACTTGAAAATATCACCTATGAAAGGTGTGATGAGGTTTGGTAAAAAGGGGAAGCTTAGTCCCCGATATGTGGGCCCTTATCAAATTTTGAAGCGTATTGGGAAAGTTGCATATGAATTGAACTTGCCAAATGAGTTGGCTCCGGTTCACCTGGTGTTTCATATTTCCATGCTTAAGAAGTGCATTGGTGATCCGGAATCCATTCTTTCTTTAGAGGGTTTAGGAGTTTATGAGAACCTTTCTTATGAAGAAGTTTCGGTAGAGATTTTGGACCGGCAAGTTAAGAGGTTAAGAAAAAAAAAGGTAGTTTTCGTTAAAGTCTTATGGAAGAATCACTTAGTTGAGGGTGCTACATGTGATGTCGAGGCCGATATGAAGTCCCGTTATCCTCATCCTTTTGCTTCTACTCCTATCCAAACTTGAGGTAAGTAGTCTTCTTGAGTTGGTGTTTTGGAAGTCATATGTGCTATGAGTTTTCTTTATGATTTCCTTATGTTGTGCATGTTCTTGTGAGAATTCGTGTTTAGCATATCTTGAGTTTTCATGATTTATATGTTCCTCATGTTGAATTGCATTTTAATATGATGATTGCATATTTGGCTTCATGAGGTGAGTGATGGACATGTTTAGTTATGTTTTGATGATATGACATATTGGCTCCTTATTGTTTTGTTGAGCTTGTTTTAGATGGAGAAGGTAGTTCCTCCAAAAATGATATGAAATGATGAGTTTTGTGCATATTGGGTTGTGGATGTAGTTCCCACTTCCTTGTGATTGCATTGTTCATGTATTGAGAATGGAGTTGATGTTTCCTCCTTTGCATTGTGCATTATTCTTATGTTTCATGCTTGTTAGGCTGCTAGTCTTGAGTCTTTAATTCCGTAAGGTATCTAGATCGTCATTCGAGGACAAATATTCCCAAGGGAAAGATAATGTAACACCCTGGAAAAATGGTAGGTTAAGCTACAGCCTAAACGTAAGGTTAAAAATCATAAAATGACTCCCCCAACTTTTAGTAAGTCAATTAGGGTTGAAATGACGCTTATTGAGTCAAGACCAAGGGGCAAGTTCCAAGGCCAAGGGGACAAGCCAAGGCCAAAGGCCAAGGATACCCCTAGCTAGGAGCACACTGCCCAACCTTCATGAGGAGGACCATGAGTAGTGGTCCACTCCACGGCTCGTGAAGGTGGTCGTGAAACCTCCTTGGCCATGAAAATGTGGCCACCATTTTCCCTTGCCAGTGCCTCAACCTCCACGACCATCACCACGGTCCGTGATTATGACCACGACTATGGGAGGCGCTCGTGGAGTTGCCTTAGGCAATGAGCAAGGACCCCCGAGTGGTGAGGCTACTGCCTCTAGGACCACGAGAGGGACCACGGTTCGTGGAGCCGTGGTAATGTCTTGGGCTCAAGTTCCTTATGCCACCAAAAGGGAGCTACTGCCCCAACCGTCACGAGGGGGACCATGGGTCGTGGTCCACACCACGGCTCGTGAAGGTGGGTCATGGTCCCTGACGGGGACCATTAAATGGACTTTTAGGTCATTTCCTTTTTAGTCCAATTAAAGTGGGGATGTTTTGGGTATTTTTAGGGGAAGTTTAAATATTATTTTTAAGTCAAATTTCACAAGACTTGGTCATTATTCACAAACACCCAATTGAAATCAAAAACTCCCTCCTTTCTCAAAAATTCTCTCTCTAAACTCAAGGAACAAGAAGAAACCATTGGAGCTAGGGTTTGTAGATTCTCAAGGTTCTTCCCCAAATTTCTTGGAGATTCTTAATTTAGTTATGGATGATTTTCATCCTTGAGTAGCTATCACCCAAGGAGCCCCTTCAAAATATGTTTTCAAGATTCCAAATCCCCAAATTCTAGGGTTTTCAATCTCTAACATTGGTCTTCTTCCAAAACGTTTTCCATTGTTTAATTATGGTTTATTTTGGTTGATTATGATTATTTATTATTGGAATGTTGGAGTATTGATGAATTTTGATGAAAATCTCCCTTGGACCCATTATTTCCCCTTCTTCCTAAATTGTGAACTATGTATGGCTTGATGGATAATGGGAACTTGACTATTGATTATGTTTATGTTTATTAAGTTGTTGAATCATGAAAGTACCCAATATAGTGTTGTAATTATAGAAGTTAGGGTTGATCTTTATTCATGGCCTTGAAGGGCAATTTGTTAGGGTTCATACATATTGATGAGAATTGTATGTGAACTTGTGATTCACTTATATATTGAGAATCCTATGAATATTGTGTAATTGTGGTATTGATGCAAGATCCTTCTTCCCTATACCCTTTACACTTGATTATGCATGAGATATGTATGTATGTTATGATAAGCTTGTTGTGTTGATTGAAAGGCTATTCTCATGAAACACTATGAATGGTATGTGAAAGGTTTACTCACATGTTGATGGTTCTAAGGTTGAAAGGACATTCTCACCTAATGAATCTATGAGCTCTTATGGTATTATGTTGGTTGGGTGCCTAGTGCATTCTCTTGTGAACATGAACTTAAGTAAAGACTTAATATGACTATTAAAGGGGATTATGCTTAGCACCGAGCGGATATGAACAATGAGATGGAAGCTTTTACATTTAGCAAGTTTGGCTTCCCAATGTATGTTGTCTCATGGGATGGAAACCGTTTACGCTAGTAGTCCGATTTTCTAGTAGCAATCCCCATATCCCATAACTATGTGACCACATAGGTCTTTAGCTAGTGGATCCACCTAAAAGCTATTATGAAAGTTCTACCTTAGGCAAGTAGGACACCTTTTTTTGGTGTGGGGGTAGAACACCGGATTCCATGTAGCTCACATGGTCTATGTCGGGTAAGGCTAAACTTCCCTATATGATATGAATACGAACTATGATAAGAACATGGACTTTAATTATGACTTCTTGAGAGGTACTAGTTAGTATGAGTGAGGGTATGGGACTTCACTTATGCATTGCACAAGTAGGCTTTAAGAGGGGTTATGGTGAGGTTCTCTTATGTTATGATCACTTATGGATTATGTATGAAAGGTATGTATGAATGTTAAGGTTGACTTTACTTGGTACAAGCTATGAACATGAATGACTCCTTAGTTATGTATGTTGGTTATGGATGAGGCAAGAGTAAGATATGTATGTTGTTGGTAGCCTAAATGTGATACTTAGCATTTGGTAGGGTTATGGGATCTTACCTTTGCATTGCACTAGTATGGATTTAGGTTGCTTATATATTGGTTTGGCTTATGTTAATTCACAAATGTGAATTTTGGCTTTTAAACTTGATAAAGGCATGATTTCAACTAAATGTCCCTTTTATGCATGTTTTAAGGATTTTGTGCATGGCTTCCATACTTAGTACTTTTTTATTATTATTAAAAGTGGGCTTGGAGCCCATTTATTAAAAAATAATACTATGTACAAATAGTAAAAAGAGCCCAAATGGCTAAAAAGTGAACTTTTTAGCCAGTAAGACAAGTTGCTTTTATCTTCCATACTTGGTACATTATTTGTGCTAACCCATATTTTTTACATTCTATGAGTGTAGGTTCCGGTTGTTGATACGCACTTCCCTTTCAAGTGAAGCTTGGGTTGACTATTCCCTAAGCTTGGTGAGTCCTCAGGTTCGAGGACGGATTACTCATTTCAAGTTTTATTGTACTTTCCTATTTTGAGACTTTATTGATGTAAAGGGATTTTGACCCTATTTGTACTCTCTATTGTTCTAGATGGTGATTGAAACAAGTCTAGATTCTAATTTTCCTTTATGAAAAAAATGTTGACTTCTATTGTAAAAGTTTTAAATTTTCTGCAATTATTCTATGTCTTTATGTTATGATTATGTTAAGGTCTTGTATGAGACCCAGGGGTCTAGTACTCCATGTTACTCCTAGAGGGTTGTAGGTTTTTAACAGGAGAATAACAGATGTTTACTAAGAAAGAAAAGAGGAGAAACAAGGTTGAGTTTTTTGTTTACTGAAATAATGATTGCAATATAAATACATGAATTCATAACTTAAAATGCTAAAGAAAAGTAGTGAAATAAGCTAATATTATCTCAAATAACTAAAGCCTAAAATATAGAAACTAACTAATCAGATTCTGCCAAATACTGCAGCCTAATTTATCTGAACTTAATCCTACTTTTAAGGTGTAGAACTTATCCAACAATGGGAATATGAAATCATGAATTGAACTAGGCTTATGCATGTATGATAGAATATGAATTGAATGATTAGAATTGGGACTCTATGACGAATTATGCTTAGAATTATCTATGATTAAGGCTTATGAATGATGTGTATTGCGATCTAGACTAGTATGTTGATTGTGCTCATTAGAATAGAATAGCTTGAGGTTGAGTGTTATGATTCCTTCATGGATAGTTTAGTTATGTAGCTTGGGATGGTAGATCCCATGGTAGCTTGGGATTGAGGAATTAAGCTCTCTGAAGGTTAGCTTGAACTAGCATTGGTAGGATGCTTTTCATGGTAGCTTGCATTAGTATAGGCAAGGTAGCCTAGGATTGAGGATCTATCCTCTCCTATGGGTAGCTTGAACTAGCATTGTTAGGATGCATTTCACGGTAGCTTGACTTGGTTAGGCCAAGACCAATTCATGGTAGCTTAGGATTAAGACATCATACTCTCCTAAGGATAGATTAGGGTTGAGGATTTACACTCCCCTAAGGATAGCTTACATCTTATTGAATGGTTGCATGGTGGTTAGGTTGGTATACTTGTATCCTTTCTTTGATAGCTTGGATTGTATGATAGGATATTTTCCATGGCAGTTAGGTCTAGCATGATAGTATGCTAAACTTTGATAGTCTAGAATGATAAATAGTTATCATTGAGTAAGCTAGTCTAAAGGAGTACTTAGTGTGAGTGCTATTATGGGATGTCACTCATACACCGCACAAGTATGACTTGAAGCTACTTATGAAGTGCCCTCTTATGTGATGTATGACTAGCTTGGATTGTTGCTATAATTGCCTTCCATGGTAGGATTGACTTAAGATGATAGTTCCTTGTCAATATGAAAGTGAGCCAATAGTGATACCTAGAAATGGTAAATATGAATAGGGTGGCTTCAAGGTATGCTTAGTGTGTGTGGCATTATGGGATGCCCCACATACATTGCATAAGTGTGCTTTGAGGTTACTTAGGGGTTTAGTGCTCTTATGTCATGAAAACCTAGGTCTTAACTATGAAGGTGGACTATGACCAAGAATGACCAAAGAGAAGGTACTTAACCTAGATAGTATTATGGGATGCTATCTTGGCCTTGCACAAGTATGCTTGAAGGTGGCTTGTGAAGTAGTTCACTTGAAATATGAAAGACTAAGGGTTGAAGTATGAACTTATGTACGTCCTATGTTGAATTGTTATGATATGATGCTTATGTTGGAGTTTATGTTATGATTATCTTATTGTCTCTTATGATTATGTCTTATGTTGACTAACCCCTTTGAGATGTTTTATGTTGGTATGTTAGCTTTCATACTTGGTACATTTTGTACTAACG
>JAJOOO010002311.1:0-29775 GCA_029582685.1 Solanum piurae
AAAAAAAAAAGATAACTAATATAATATGTTAGTTTTGAAACATGTTTTGAACAATGAAATACGAAAAATTAGAAAAATAAACACACTTTACGTGCCAATCACACTTCGATTGTCTTTATAATAGGGCCTTTATAATAGTATAGTGATTTTGAAATTCCACCAACATTTTTCCCTTTTTCTTTTTGGTAGTTGAAGAATGAAGAAAGAGGAAAATACACCTTACTGCTGAAAATATATGACTTTTAAAAAAGTTCTCTGATATAAACACAAGAAATAGTGAAATAACCAGGGGCGGATCCACTCTTAGCTAAGAGGTGTCAAGTAATATCCTTCTTCGTCGAAAAATTACATTGTATATAGGTTTAATTATGAATATATATATATATTGACATCTCTTGACACAAGTTAAAGGTTTAGTCTAATGATTAGATGTTGCGAAAATTTCTTGAAATCGTGTGTTCTAGTCATAACGTTTAAGTTTTTATTTTGTACCTTATCCTCCCAACATAATGTCATTCCAAACATGATCTTCTTATTTTTGGCAAACTAGTTCATACAACTTGCAAAAAGTAATGAAAAGACTATTTTTTTTAATAATGATAATGTTCGAGTCAGCTTATATACAAATTTATTAGTTTTACACAATACTTATCACTCTCTTATCAACAATAGGTATCAAGTAATCTTGTCAATCAATATTAGGACTTGCAAAAAAATCATCTAATATATTTATCCGTACTGAAATTTTAAACAAAAAATCTTACTCATATTCAAATTCATCTTAAAACTAATAAAGTAATATAAATACACAATAACTAATTATATTTAAAAATAAAATCACATGTAAGAATCCAAATCATGAACCACTACGTTCATCGAATTCGAAATAATAATCATAAGGCATGATATAATAAATGAAATTTCTTTGTATTATTCAAAGATTTCAAGTTTGACCTTAAGGATCGAAATAGACAAAAATCTAGTTGGAAGGGGTTTCTCTTCAAAGATTCTTATATTGACATTAATAGATACTAACATATTATCGATAATGAAATTCGATTATACGAAAAAATAAAATCTAAGCATTGTGAATTAATAATAGAGTAATAACTATTTTTTCATTCTTCATTATAAATTTTACGTTAGATCTTTAATCATACAATCTCCTTCAATAACCCTTTTTACTTTTTAAATAAATTTTCAATAAAAATTTAAATATATCAAATCTCAAAATAGATATCGAACATGAAACGAGAAAAATAGTAACTACGACTGAGAAAATGGGGTCACACGCACGTCCCTATCTTTTCTCAAATTACGCGGTTGAGAAGTAATAGTAAGAAAATGAAAATTGAGAACTGAACTTTCTATAAATACAAAATCAACCCCCTTAAATATCGAAACTGACCCGTTATCCTCCTCCATACAATTTTTCATCTTTTTTCTCACTCTCTTTACCTTCGCTTTCTGCAATTCGCCATTATTGAAACTTCTTCCTCACGTTTTTCATCTATTGGTACGTTCTTCATCTTATTTTTTGTTTTTGTGTTGATGTTTTTGAGATCTTTGTTTTTGCATATTGTGATTTTTCGAATTGATTGAATTATTTGTCAAAATTTCTGTTCATTGTAATCTATGTTTGTTTTGAGTTTTGTGTTCATGGAGAAAATGGAAAACTTTCAATTTGTTCATTGAATTTGAGGTTAAAATTGTTAATTTTGGATATTGACATTGTGAAGGAATTTGGTCAACTTACTTTAATTTTTTGTTAATTGTTTCTGGTTATGGTTAGGACTTAGGAGTAGTTAGTGTTGCTATGTGGTGGGATCGGGGATGGGTATGATTCCTCCACGTTTAACTAGAGGTCTCGGGTTCGAGTCAGGAAATGATTTTAAAAAAAAATCTTGGTAGGGAACTCTTTCCCATTGATGGGTTCTGAATTAGTCGGGCTCTAATGTGGGTATTGTTGTATTAGGTTGGAAACCAAAAAGAAAGAATTAATGGTGTTGATTAGTTTTGTGAAAAAGAAAATCTTTATATTCATTGAACTGCTTGTGTTTGAGCAAGTGAGTTCTTTTGATGATTTTAGTTTTGTGCCATACTTGCTTGTTTCACAAATTGAAGAATTTTATTTGTTTCGTTTTGAATGCGTGATAGGGAAAGTTTTGCGTGCATTTATGAAATTGAGAAATGAAAAGAGGAATTGGGGAGATAATTTTGTTATATGTCAATTTGTGCAATCAAAGTTTATGTTCATATATATCCTATTGGCATACAGATATTAACCTTTTGCGATGGCGTTTTTATGTGTTTTTGGCTTTTAGATATTGAAATGTAGGGTTGGAGATGTAGGCTGGAGTTTGACAAACAAATGTATTTTCAATCAAAATGAATTGGAATGCAGTTGTAGCCATATTCTAGCTTTTTGTGATCTATTTCAGTTTTTCAGGGGCTAATTCTTGTTTATAAATAGATTCTAGCTATGACGTATTTTTTTCCACTACTTTTGTTTTGAAGAAGACGGTTCAAGTGAACCGATGCAATCCTGTGATTTAGTATTTAGTGCTTGAATAGAGCGTGGTTACTTGGGACTATAATTTTTCCAACCCTTGCTCCTCACTAGTCACACGCATACTCCCGATAGGCCAAGTTCTAAATGATAGGAAAACAAAAAAAAGAACTAGGAAGATGCTTTGTTAAGTTGTCTTCTTCATTTTGCTTTCCAAATGGTCATACTAATTATATAGAATAGTCTTTTGGAAATCTGAAGTTTATGCTTCTATAGATGTTTTTGACATTCAATCATAATAATGTCGTGCTGATAAACATGTATGCTTTCATTTGTACGATTCATTTCTCGTTTTAAAGTGTTAGCATAGATCCTGTCGTTGTAGATTTTCAGGTTAATTTTCTAGGTATGGCAATTTACTTCCTGTGGATCTTTTAGTGGCTGATTTGTTTGCAAATTTTGTCCTTTTAACAGATCTCATGGCTTTGGAACAAAATTTTGTCGGTGAAGATATGTTCAGTTTTGTATCTGAAGAAGATGTTTCCCTTAAGAAGGGGAGTGCAGTTCCAGTTCCAGTTCCAACATCAAGTTCTGACAATATAACAGGAGGTTATGATTGCAATATTTGTCTCGACTCAGCACACGATCCTGTTGTCACCCTCTGCGGACACCTCTACTGCTGGCCTTGTATTTACAAGTGGCTTCAGGTTGATAGCTCTACTCCAGGATCAGAAGAGAAATGTAAATGTCCAGTCTGTAAGGCTCACATCTCAAACTCATCGCTGGTACCTCTCTATGGCCGTGGAACATCATCCACAGAATCTGAATCCAAGAAGTCTCAACGGGATGTTGTAGTACCACGCAGGCCTCAAGCCATTGAGATAGCAACTCATGTTAATTCATTGTCTCCAGCTTCTCACGTGAGTCAGCAACTTCATCACAGACGATCCATCCCCTCTGCCTTTGGTAGCTATGCTGCTTTAGCTCCATCCAGCTTTGGGGGTACTCCAACAATCAGTTTATCCAGTCCAACAGTTGGGGTATTCGGAGAAATGTTTTTGGGAAGGATGTTCGGGAACTCAGACACAAGTTTATTTGCTTATCCTCACCCAAACACTTCCACCATTCCAGGAAGTGGCGGTTTTAGAATGAGGCAGGTGGACAAATCTCTTAACAGATTATCCATCTTTCTTTTCTGCTGCATTCTCCTATGCCTTCTCCTATTCTGAGTGTTTAATATTTGATGTATAGTTGTGAAAATTATGCGACTGTTGTCACTAACAGTCGATTAGTAGATAGTAGAAAAACACAGGCATATAAGAGATTCAACAACCACCATAAAAAAGCTTCATACTGCGTAAAGGTTGCTTTTTTTTTCCTACTGTTATATTGTTGTTCATTCCCTTCTCTTTCGCGGAACTTTCTTGTCCTTGAGAAAGTGGTAACAGACAGCCATGGCTATCTGTTATGTTACTTTGGTAGTCTCTTGTAAGGAGCCCAGTGAACCTTTTGCTTTGTGGCCCAAATGGTCTTTGTGATATTGGCAATGTAATATGAAGAATGAACATGTTACTTTCCTATTTTTTCTGTATTCTCTGATCTTCATCTTCTTTGTGTTTTAAATTTGTTTGGATTTTCGTAAGTCAATTAAAGCCTCTCGAAAATGCAGGGTAAGACTCTTGTGGTTTCAGGCCTTCTCCGCATCTCCATATAGCAAGAGCTTAGTATATTGGGTTGCCTTTTTCTTTTTCTTTTTTAAATTGAAGTTTTAGATTCTAATTTGATCTCGCGCGGGACTATAAACTCATGTGTTAATGATAGGGTTTTAAATTTAATTTTTGAATTTCTTAATACGAACACAAGTATTGAAACTAACAACAAGATTTAATTTAACATCTATATACACAACAACAATGAATCCATATGACTTCACAAGTGGTGTACTGGTGCAAATATAGAGACTTTTCTAAACGATTCTTAGCTCAAGTAAAACATTATATATATATATTATCCTTGGATTTATAATATAATTCAATGAAAGGATTCTAATGAACTCCTTGCCCCTCCTAGCTCAGCTGATGAGTGTGACCAAACTTATACGTAACCTTCAAGCTTCGCCCTATCTTCTTTTTTTGGTTTTCTCATTAGGTGTATGGTAATTGGTACCCATATGGGAGTCCGACTAATTTAAATTTGTGCCGCTTAAGGCCTCATTTGGGGAGAAGTGCTCTCTATCAAAAAAAAAAATTAATATCCAAAACTCAAATCTGAAACCTTTAATTAAAAAATGAACAGTTTCATCACCCTATCAATACGTAGATAATCCATTACAGCGAAGACAAACAAAATTTCAGTTATTCCATCTACTACTAGTACTATCAATTTTTTTATTTCAAATTAATAAAAAGAAAGTACCGGGAAAGAGATAAAAATCGTACTTCGTACGTACAACCAATATTAAGTTAATGAAATTGTATCAATGGACTGACTAATTAGATATATCCTAAAGTCAATAACATGAATATATCACATACTTCCTCTGTCTCAAATTATTTATCATGATTTTCGCTTTTACACATCTTCAAGAAACATTAATTAAGAGGCTATTTTAAGTATTTTACAACAATTTTGTCTTCTTAAATTTCTAAAACGATATTAATTTGTGATAAATAATTTTAAAAATTACGACAGATAATTTGAGACGGAGAGTATATGTATATGATTAGCTGCTGATCGGATAATCACCGACGAATTGCAATTAAAACAGATTCTGCATAAACTGTGACATGTGATCTTGCTTTCTTCTTGTCTATTTTCAACCCTTTTTTAAACAAACTTTTACGTACATTTCCGTATAATAAAAAGAAAAAACGCGCATTGTTTTGAACTTTCTCAAAAATGAATATTATTATTATTATTAATAATAATTTTTTAAGATTCTTAGTATTGATGGTTTAGTTAAACTCATTTTATTTTTTAAACTTATAGGTTCAAACCTAAAAATCTTACACATATTTATGTTTCGCGTAAAAAAATGAAAATTTTGAGAAATCAGACGACGTCATACTGATTCAAGAAGATTGAAAGAATGAAATGACACAAACGAAAGGAAAAGATAAGGGACGAATGATATTCATTGATATTATGTAGTAGCATTTTCGGGGATTTAGAATAAGAAATGCTAATTATACTAATTAAACAATTAGTAGAGCTAATCATTTTTGCTAATTCACAGTATTTGTAAGATGAATAATTAAGTTTGTATTATAAGTAATCACCGACAACCGCGTATTTCTTATTACTGAAACTCTGTAGTAAGCATTAATTATTTGTTTGAAAAATTATAGAATCCTAAAGTCTATAAAGTAGGCACGTTCATTCATGCATTAATATTCCACTCATTATCTTCACTTCAATTCCAAGAAATATTAGTACATTATATTAATTCTTTGTTCCATTTTGAAAATTTCAAGGTTAATTATGGAGAAATTTGTTCCTAATATTTCGATTTGGGGGTTTGTTTTGTTGTTTACTACTTGTAATTTGTTTATTGAGGAGATTAACGCACAAAATTGGCTTAATGGTCATGCTACTTTTTATGGTGTCAATCAAGATCCCAGCACCTTTGGTAAGATCGATTTCTTATCATGAAACAATGTAGTAATTATTTTGTTTCTAGAATAAACCGATTTTAAATATAGCTTACTTACATTACTTATAAATGAATGTGTTGAATCAAATATGAACTACGTCAAAATAGGGTATCAAATTATAATAAACATATCGTATATAACCTAATTTGTTCAAAAGTTTGCTCATGCCATATTTGATTGTCAAGATCGAACAATAAAAGGGTCATAATTCAATTTGTTCAACATGATCCAACTTCCTCTTTCACTTTTTTTTTTTTTTTTTTTTTTTTTGTAATTTTGTATATTTGTGTTGAACTTTCATGACATTTCACTTACTCTACTTCGACTCATCTATATTATAACATGTCGAATTTAATCTGCTAGATCATGAGTCATAACTCAATCTGTCTAACTGAAACACATGTTGAATATGTTGATATTGTTCCCTTATAGTAAGAAGATAAAAATTATTTTATTAGACGTACCAAGAAGTTCAAACTATAATAAGCTTATAGTAATTAATTCCTAACTAATTAATTGGTCATTAGGTGGAGCTTGTGGTTACGATAACCCTTATCATGCCGGATTTGGAGTAAACACAGCGGCATTAAGTAGTGCCTTATTCAGAAATGGACAAGCATGTGGAGCTTGCTACAGAGTGAGATGCAACCACCAGCTCGATCGCAGGTGGTGCCTCCCACATGGGGCCGTCACAGTGACGGCCACCAACTTCTGCCCTCCGAATAATCACGGAGGGTGGTGTGATGCACCACGTCAACATTTTGACATGTCTATGCCCGCTTTCCTTCGCATTGCTAGACAAGGCAATGAAGGCGTTGTTCCCATTCTCTACACAAGGTATATATACCACGCTCTTATCTATGATTTTTTTTTAAAAAAACTAATTATAATTAGTGATGTACACAAAATTTATCAATATTTTTAAGGGATTTACTTTCGATTTAACTATACCTTTATTATGGACGTTTTAGTTAATAAAAGTCAAACTCCCTTTTTTTTAATAGATAAATCATGATGCTACGTACATTGTAACTTGTAAGACTAAAGAAAACGAAAAGACAACATATGTAGAAAAAGAATAATTAGCATGTGAGCAACTTGCTTCTTGTCCAAGAATAAAGCATATACATTAAGAATCACACTACAACAAGATCAAACAACTTTTGTATATATTTGTAATATATATAATATATAATACCTTTTGGCACGTTTACTTTATATATTCAATAGAATTGTAACTAAAATTTTGAATTTATGAATTCTCGATTTTAAAAACGATAACTTATTGAATTATATATGGATATAATATTCATCATTTGACCAGATATAATTAACTGTTACGTATAACGAAATGATGTTATATCAATGATTGTTAATAATATAATATGTTGTTGTAGAGAGGTTTTATTGTACATGTATATTAATTGGATTCATTTTAAACACAAATACAGAATTTGTGTCGAATTAAAACTCAACGCTATTGAATTCTATCGAATCTCGTTAGCAGAACTGTAACTCCACTCTTAATATATATATAAGATTTAATTTAATTTTGCAGGGTGGCATGTAAGAGGAGTGGAGGAGTACGTTTCACATTAAAAGGACAATCAAATTTCAACATGGTGATGATATCTAATGTTGGAGGTAGTGGTGATATTAAGAGTGTTTCCATTAGAGGCTCAAGAACAAAATTTTGGCTTCCAATGTATAGAAATTGGGGTGTTAATTGGCAAAGTCGAAACGATCTTCGTTCACAAACGTTGTCATTTAGAGTCACATTGGTTGATGGTAAGACGATGGAATTCATCAATGTTGTACCTTCTGCATGGAAATTTGGACAAACTTTCGCCTCACGCAGACAGTTTAATTAATTAATTAAGTATTAAACCTAAATAGAAAGTATACTTTTAAATTTATATTTAACCTACATCATGTTCATGACCTGAGATTTTTTTAGATGGTTCATGGACATGTTAGTAAGTTAATCAAAAAAATATAATAATTAAATTGTATTTTTTTTTACGTGTTTTTTTTGCATGACGATTTCATAATTGGAATTGGTCGATACGATGAATAATGTTCATGATTTTTTTTAATGTATTATGTATAACGATGTAATTGTTATGCTCTAGAATTTTGAGAGCATGACAAGCTTAGTATATTTTACTAATTTTAATAATAAATGTATTCTCATGAATGAGCTTAGAAAAAAATATGTGTTGGTGCTTTTTCTTTTCTCGTTTCCAAAAATATGATGCCTCTAAAGATATTAGAATCTGTATGTAATATCACAAATATAAGTTCTTACTTATATATATAAAAATAAAAAAATAATTCACAAGTTGATGATTTTGTAAAAAAATTTAGAGATAAAGTACCCGCACAATATGTAAACAAATAATTATAATGTAAATTGTAAAACATTGGAGCCCGACTATTCTGGATTTACACCACATAGGACCCCATACGAGGGGAAACACTCCCTACCAAAGAATTTTTCATACCCAAAGTTCGAACCTGAAACCTTTCATTAAGAAAGGAATAGTTTCATCCGCTGCACCACATCCATTTGATAGTAATATTGAGTATAGTTGCATAAATTAGTAATGCTATTTAATGGAACCACTTAATTGAATAGTTTGTAACTATACTCTTCTTCACTATTTTATTTGTATTTTTATTATAAACAAATGGTCCAAAATAATTGTCATTTTAGAAAATCAAGGTCTAGTTGATTACATTTTTTTTTTCATTTTGTCAATACTAATAGTTATTCTTGGAAGTACTAATAAACATTGACTAATTAGCCTAGAAAAACATAAGTGAAGTGTACATACACATTACACATACTTCATTATTGTGATTGCTTAGATTGATTTCCTTTAATTTTTACATTTATTTATATTAGAGAGAGATTAATGACATCTTACTTATTGAATAGAGATTAACATTTTAACTGATTAAAGCTACTAAAATAAAGGGACGTAATTTCTTAAAGAGCATGTAAACAAAAAATGTGACAAGTAAAGTGGGTTGGAGAGAATAACAATAAAACAATATTGTTGATTAATTAACATCCAATGAAATTCAATAAATATGGCGCAATATGATTGGTCGTGTATTTAGGAAATTTAAGGCAAAAATAAGACCAAATATTGTATTTTATTTAAGAAACACAAAAAAACATAAATTATGAAATTTCTAATCAAATAATTATATTTATTTGAGAAAAAAATATTATATGTAACAAGATTTTTTTATTTTAATAATAGGATAATTAACTAGTAGGAATACATTCTTTAATATTGTTCAAGATAAATTCAAATAATGTGGAAAACTGGTCAAAATTTACTTGTTTGATTTATAAAGTGTCTGACAATAAAATTTGAAGCAATATTCGAATCACTAGTAACGGGAGTCCATTTCACACATTCTTTTATCACATCACCTAGTCCTCTATTCTTGTATTTCAGATAAAATGGTGCGACAATTGATTTTTTGTAATTTTGATTCATCCTTTATGTCGATTTATCAATGTAACTTTTCATGACTAATATCCTAGAGAATTTACCACATTGTCGACCTAAATATGTGATGACGTTGTTCATTTTAGACGCCTTTAAAGTGCAATTTTGAAGCACTATTCCAATTGAAGTGTCCTCAAGCTTTCTGTTGTGCTGTAATTGTATTATATATACTATGGACATTGAATGTGTACTTCAATTAAGCAGTTTGAAAATATAGTCATCACATCGATCACCACAAATAAAGTCTATTGTACCGTATATTTCACAATCTCGATAAAATTTACGATACCTTTACATATATTGATATTAAAGCCAAATTTGTTTGTACTCTTAATGTCAATACCTAATGCTTTTACGGTCAATCGTCATTACTAAAGGTGATGTGTTCAATTGTGAAGTCATACTCAAGGATCCCTACAAATTAAATAAAAATAACAAATCTATTCTACAATTAAAATAACTCTCAATATTATAGACACACCCACTGTTGTAGTGTCATACATTTTGTTGCCATCACTGAAGCTTCTATTGCCTGTTATTATGGTTGTATCCATTTCTTATCCGATGAGGACTGGTTTTTTTAAATCAACTTGAGTGTATTTTTTATGTGTGTCTTATTAATCTTAATACAGTACTGCCTCGACATTACGATTCACTATCTTGTTGTCAATACTAATCATCTCTTATCTTCTTTCTTCTATATATTGCAAAAGAAGAAAAAACACAAGAATGAGAAGTCAAATTTATTCTCTAATGTTATGCCTTGTGCTTCTATAGTTTGATAGCCAACACATCAAGTAATATGGGTAGGTGCCAGAAATAGTACTCTAATCCCTTTAACTAAATTTCACGTTACAATCAGTTTACAAAGATTGAAGCATGATCAATTAGTTTATAAAGATAGTCAAATTTGCATGAAACATGAAATTATCATGTTCGATTATTTCAATAATAAATCTACTAAAGCTAAATAACAGGCTAATAACATTATAAATCATAGGCATGTGGCTCGCACGGGCACACCCCATCTAGTCTAGTGTATAATATAAGATAAATACAATTATACTACTAAACTTAATATTAGCTAGTTGATAATTAAACATAAAAATGTACCTAATTGGCTTTTTGAAATTATTACATAGGGTCTAGCTCTACTTCAAATTACCGATCAAGAGATTTATGGAGACAGGGAGATCGAGTTGCCTTAATCAATTACTGAAAGGATTATACTTGCTTGTTAATTATTAATTGACATAAGATACACGTGCGACACACAAAATGCACATATGATGCACATGTGATACATGAAATGACGCGTGACAAATGAAATGCACATATAATGCACATGTAATACACGAAATGCACATGTGACACACGAAATGCACGTGCGATGAATGAAATACACGTGTGATGCACATGCGATACACGAAATACACATGTGATGCACGAAAATGCACATGCGATGAACGAGATGCATATACTAATTGTATTCAATATACTTGAGACATTTATTTAAGCATTGTCTTTAGGCCCCTAATATTAGCAACTCGCCTGAATAGTTTGGTTGTTTGTTAGAGTTATGTAGATATTAAAAATATATACTCCGTCTGTTCATTTTAATTGTCATGGTTTCCATTTTTAGAGTCAAATGATATAACTTTGACTAACATTTTACGATGTGATTTTTCATCATATTGATTGTAAAAAATAGCAATTTAGAGTACTTTTCGTATAGTATTTGAATATCTAATTTTGTTTAAAATATCGAATTAATGAAATTCAATTTAACTTTAAAAATTAGTCAAATTGACTTTTGAAAAACATAACATGACAATTAAAAGTGGACGAATGAAGTAGTTATGTATGTATTAATTAGTAACACGAGAATTAGTTACACATTTATTCTCCACTTGAATTTTTAACTGATATGATTAAATTGCCTAGTTTAGTGAAAACACTAAAGATCGTTTGGTAACTAGTAAAGAGACAACTTATTCATACATAAGTAATTTAACGTTTGGTAGCTAATTAGCGAGTAACTTATTCATATATAAAATTAATTTGACATTTGATTTGTAATTTAAAACCCTCTATAACTAACATATGTATAAGTTATGAGGTGTGTAGTATTTTAACGGAAATAGAAAATAAAAGATTGAAAAAAAATTACTCCATATTCCTTAATACTTTATCATTAGTGTCAACTTGGTATTATTAATTGTCTAAAACCCTAAATCTCGACTCTCTTCTTTGTTCAGCTACTTCATTTTTTTTTTGTTCAATTTCAATGTTGGGGAGCTTAAACCATTGCTGTTCTTCAGTATCACCACAGTCCACAAAGCCAATAAGCTCATCAATGAACTTCGCAACTTTGAGAAGATCAATTTCTTACAATCTTCTTCAAAGAGCTTTTCCAATTCGTGCTTATTGCACTGTGTATTCTTCAAATTCAAAGCGTAACAATTTGTTTTCCAGAATTAGCCCTGTGAGGCATGCGGATCTCATAATTCCAGTTCTGGATGAATGGGTGAATGAGGGCAGAAAGGTCACTAGTTTCGAGCTTCAACGCATTGTTCGTGATCTCCGTAGCCGGAAACGGTTTTCTCAGGCTCTCCAGGTTCCATTTCCTGTCTGCACCTTTTCTTAGTTAATCTTGGAATGTAGCTGCGTACCCACGGCGGGGTATATTGTTGTTTTTGTTAGTGTTTGACTGTAATAGTCCTGAATAGAGGGGAATAGATATGGATGATTAATATAGCAGACTCAGTTAATTTTGGATCGAGGTTTAGTAGGCGTTTCGATATGAATCGAGTGATATTTGAAAAAAAAGGAGGTATTTTGAAGTAAGAGTTATGTAGGTTTGAAGTTGAATATGCATTTCACTTGAATATACTTTTTTTCAAGTTTTGAGAGAAAAAATTGACAAAAGTAATGGATTCTTATGCTAATCGGGTCCTAAGTTGATTGAGTGATTGATTTCTGTTTGGGGAAGGGGAGATAACGCGGCACTTAAGTATTGAGATTGAGCTGGTGTTTCTTTGGTTTTTAATCTTCTTTAGCGAAAGTTATATAAATTATAATGATCTTAGTGGATCTATCAATAGAATTAAAAAGCTTCACTGCAGTTTTTATGTCGAAATTGAGATTATAACGAGAAACAGGGACAATGCTATCTAACAGTCACTAAATCCAACTCATATGAACGATAACAAACAAAATGCAATGATAATGAATGAACAAACTAAAGGAAATACTATATGAATCAGTACAAGCTCTTGGCAGTTGGTATCTACTTGATATGAAGCATAGGTAGAAATGGAAGATATAATAGGAGGAAATAGGAAGATAAAAGGATAAAGGAGTAGAGAAAAGATAAGAGATAGAAAGAATAGAGGGAGAAATCAGTGAGGATAGATGAAGATTGAAGGGGAGTAGTTTCAGATAATTCTGGATTCTGACGGCCTTTGCTGTAATAGCTCATCTGTATATAGATGGACTAAGTTCGCACACCAGGCATGGAAAAGCTGACGTGCGGAGCTAAGTCCGCTCACTTGACTTCAACCAACCCATGTTCTGCTTAATTGATTCAGGCTATGTTGCTCGGACTCTTCAAAAATGTTGATGGGCGTGTGTCAGATCCTCCAAAAGTTGTGCATTTTTAGTAGATCGAACATGGGTACGACAACAGTTTGGAGAGTCCGAGTAAGATAGGATTCAGGTTTCAACAAAAATGGATTGTAAATGAAGCTTTCTTAGACAACCCTATTTCTTACAAAGAAGAAATTGAGTATGATAGGAAATGCTGATGCATCTTATGTAGAAGGGGAGAAAGGAACATGTTTCAACTTCTGCTCTCTGAATTTTACTACTACATCTGACTTTCCCTTGTTACTAAAGCTGGTGGTGCATGCTTGTTTCCATGTAGGTTTCAGAGTGGATGAATGTCAGAGGTCTCTGCCCTTTCAAGTCAGGAGACTGTGCTGTGCATTTGGATCTTATTGGTGTTGTGCATGGTTGGGAAGCTGCGGAGTGCTACTTTAATAACCTTACCGATGAACAGAAGAATGATAAGACTTCCGGTGCTCTCTTTAACTGTTATATTAGAGAACGCCTAGTTGAGAAGTCCCTAGCCCATTTTCAGAAAATGAAGGAACTTGGTTATGCTCACTGCACTCTTGTTTACAACAATCTCATGTGCCTTTACAGAAGTACTGGCCAACTCGAGCAAGTCTCTGACGTACTATCAGAGATGAAGGAGAATGGTGTCACCCCTAATAACTTCAGCTATCGGATCTGCATCAATTGCTGTGGAGAAAGAGCTGATTTTAGTGGTATGGAGAAGCTTCTTGAAGAAATGGAAAGTCAGCCTTTCATATCAGCGGACTGGATCACCTATTCCATGATGGCTAATGTTTATATTAAAGCCAAGTTCAAGGAGAAAGCTCTTATTTTCTTGAAAAAGTTAGAAGATAGGCTACATAAAGATCCAATAGGTTACAATCATTTGATCTCCCACTACGGAAATCTAGGCAATAAGGAAGAGATGTTGCGATTGTGGGGTGTACATAAGGTTGTGTGTAAAAAGCAAATTAATAGGGACTACATCACCATGCTAGGTTCCTTAGTGAAGCTTGGTGAACTAGAGACAGCTGAGACCGTGCTAAAAGAGTGGGAGTCTTCTTGCCGCACCTACGATTTTAGAGTGCCAAATATCCTTCTAATTGGATATTGCCAGAATGACTTAGTTGATAAAGCCGAAACCATGCTGCAAGATATAGTCAAGAAAGGTCAGACACCAATCCCAAATAGTTGGGCTATCATTGCTGCAGGGT
This sequence comes from Solanum piurae, assembly GCA_029582685.1. NCBI lineage: Eukaryota > Viridiplantae > Streptophyta > Magnoliopsida > Solanales > Solanaceae > Solanum > Solanum piurae. Next base: position 14,522 of record JAJOOO010002311.1, read on the forward strand.
ACTTGAATATGAATAATATGGAAAAGGCTTTTGAATGCATGAAAGAAGCTATAGCTGTACGTGGACAAAATCCAGCATGGAGACCAAAACCCCATCTGGTGTCAAGCATAAGTAAATGGCTCGGTGACCAACAAGACGCTAGAGAAGTAGAGGCTTTCCTTAGCTCATTAAAGACGGTAGTTACTGGAAATAAAGGCGTGCATGATGCCACTAGAAACACAGAAGCCAGTGGAATAGAAGAAGAGAATGAAAACGAAGAAATTCTTAGCTATGAGCAGAGCAAGTAAACTTCTGCCCAAGCCTGGAGGAACAGGCGCCTATCTCATTTTCTCCATTATCCACTTCCATATGTTTGGAGAAAGCGGAGATAAAAAAAGAGTAAGCCGCACTGTTGTTACTGTTGAGGCTAGCTTTGTATACTGTGAACTTATTCATTATCTGTGCTTGAAGATATGTGAAGAGCAGTGAAGAACAATGGTACACGATTGCAGCAAGCTTGCATCTTGTACTGTCAAAATGAGAGGAAAAAACTGGCGATTTTGCAGCCTGGTTCAGATAGATCAGCATTTACCAGGTGTTTACAGTTATTATTTAGTAGTATTCGTTTTCACTCTAAAGCTAGAGTTTGAAAAAGATAAAGGATGTATATTTTGAATAAACAGTTTTTTACAATTTTGCAATTGATTTGTTCGAAAAGATACGGTATGATTGAGACCTCAATAATATATCATTGTCACATGGTCAAGGAAGTCAAGATCCAGCTAAAATGAAATCTTGATAGTCTACTGAAATATTTTGTTGAGAATTACAAATTAAATTCAATCTATTCGATATTAAATTATAATCTTAATGTTTATATATATATACCTTTCATAAGTTATATAATATATGTTCAGTGAGAATTCAACAAATTTATATTTATGATGTATTAAAATTATATTATCCTTGTGTGATGATACATGATAATTGGACATTCTGCCTTTTGCACTTTTCACAACAATTGAAGTCGTTGATATGTCGGGCCTGTGGTGGTCCTTGGTACTGTCCTTTTACTTCAGCCAGCGAGTTTCAAAATTTAAAATTTATGAATTCGGGATTTTAATTTTTTAACATTATTGAATTATATATATTTAATAAAATTTTTGAAAATAAATATAGATATTAAATGAAAATCAATGAATTCGATCAAATTCGTAAGCTTATGTTATATTATTTCTACTAATAGCAAACTATCTCCATATTTTTCGGTGATGGGAAATGTATCTACTCTTCGGCGGCTATTTTTAGTACTCCTTTTATTTTCTGAATAAAATTTAAAATAGTGCTAGAGGGGTCGGGATAAAATATGTTCTTAAAATTAGATAATTTGATCTAGAAAAAAATATGAATTTTTTAGTCGGAAAGAGTAGCTCCTCTAATATAAACCATTCACATATAATTTAAAATAATAAATTTGAGTCACCAAAAAAAATAAATTTAAAACTACCCTTTTCGAAAGCTCTTCTTCTTAATAATTTTAAAAGAACAAAGATTAAATTGTAAAAAGAATTATCTAAAATTATCTATTATGTGTAAACAAACATATGTTTTATATTATTACATTCTGTATATCTTATTTTTAATTCAATAAAACATACAACTACAATGAAAAATACATATATTAAAAAAATATTATTTAATCTCATATTATAATCCCACGTTATAATCTATCTTTTCCTAACAGTTTTTATTGTCGGACGCCTACATATAAAAGTCCAGATTTTTGCAGTGAATATCCTCTTTTTTATTATTAAACTAAAAATGTTATATGATCTATTCTTGGAAAAAGTGAAAGTTTTTCTTATTAAAAAAAACACACATCTCATAGTTTATTTCCCTATTCAATATTTTCTTTCATTAAAAATGTTGTTACACTACCTATTTTTACAGAAAAACTAAATTTATTTCCATAATAATCATTCTTCTTTTAAAGTTAAAATTATTAATCAATCTAATTACAAGAATCTATAGATTATTGGTCAATACTAGCTCCTTATTTCCTATAAAACATTCTCATATTTATTCAAGTTATTTCCCAATTTAAAATGAAACTGTTCTATGTTAGTATAATTTTGGCAATTTTTTTTTCTTATCAAAGTTTTGCGTTCACACACACAGATGGATCTAGATAGTTGATTAATGAGTTTAAATAAATTTCATAGTTCTTTTTCAGATCCTAATTATTAAACTTGAAACGATCATAGAAACTCATAAACTTCAAATTTTGAACTCGTTACTAACATATCTTATCAACAACTTAGATATCTTGAGGGGTAATTCTTTTATTATACAAACCTACAAGGGTATTTCTAAACTTTTGCAAGAAAAAAAGGAAAATAAAAAATAAAAATGAAGCTCAAAACCAGTCCACTTTCACCTGTTGGCACTTTGTCATTAGATTCTGTCCTTTTGCCCTTAAAAAAATATCCAATACAATCTTTGTCTTAACACTAAATAAAACTTTACATTAAAAAAAAAAAAAGTAGACATTTTTAATCAGAACTAGTGGGACTAATTACTGAATTAGCAGAAACATATTCCCATAAACCCCTGTCCCTTTTTCACACTCCTTTTTTGCTTCTTTCTTCACACTCTTCACTTCCTTTTCATCTTTTCTGCAAAAAAAATCCCATTTTTATGAACCCTTTTTTCTACTTCATTTTCAAGATTTCAAGAATTTTTATAGAGATTTAGGTGTAGTGGAAATGAGAGGACCTTTAGGGGCTGTAATAGGGAAGTACCCTTCAAGTGATGGTGGGGTAGCTGAAAAAGGGGATGGAATTATCAAACACAACAGGAAATGTAGAGATGTAGTGTTTCTTGTTATCTTTATTGCCTTTTGGGTTGCTATGATTGTTAATTCAAGCTTTGGATTCAACCAAGGAAACCCATTGAGGTAAAAAAAAAATGAAAAAAAAAATATCAAGAGATGAAAAAAGTTGCTATCTTTTTTGCTGTCTTTGCATACCCTAAGTGTGTCTGTGCTGTTTTTGGCATTTTGATCTGTTAGATTAATGTATTTTGTGTAAGGTGTCCATTTTTGTTCATATCTGTGGTAGTGTAATGTGGTTTTGATTTACTTTTCTTTGAAAGGTTAGTCTTTTGTTGTTTTGGCTGAATGTAAATTTTAGATGTTGCTTTGTTTTTGTCTTGCTGAGGTACAAAGTTATCTTCTTTAAGACTTAAACCTTCTGAAGGGTGTGGAAAAATGCACAAGTGTTGCCACAAGTTGAAAAGAATGTTCTTTTTTGGCTCTTTGTTATTGAGATTGTCATTAAAAGAGCCTGATTTTATGGCCAATGTTATAAGTTAAAGATTGGTATAGATAGGTAAACTCCTTGTTTGGAAACAAGGAATTGTGTGACAAGTTCTTAGAGAAAACATACTTATATTTACTTAAGAGGGTTGATTACTCAGATAGCCACTCAACTAATTGTTATTATCTCATAAAGAATACACCTTTCTTCTTAGACTTCAATTTTCTTCAACAAAGAAAGTGACTTTCCGAGATAATAATTATTAGTTGAGTGACCATATGCGAAATCAACTCAAGAATGTTTTGCATCTAGCCCCTTACATATGGCCTGATTCATCTTTTCATGGCTAAACATGTAGAAATTCTTTTTGATAATATGTCTTCAATGATATCTTTCAAAATTCTGGTTACACTACTGTGAAGGGTTCTTTTTCACTAAATGGAATTATATTATACAAGCTTTTCAGCTTGTCCATGCGAAAAAAGAAAAAAGATCTTCCCTTTTTCAATGGATATACTTGTTCACTCATTTGTTGTATTGCTGATGCATCTGTTTTGGCTTATCAGGCTAACATATGGGCTGGACTATAAAGGCAATGTTTGTGGTGATAGACATGCCGATCCTGATCTTCGTGAATTGGAACTCAAATACTGGGTGAACCCAAATCAAGTTTATGAAAGTGGTTCAAAGGATAATCAGGCCAAACTTTCTAATGCTAGAACTATTTGCTTGATGGACTGCCCTATCCCATCTGAAGATTCTCTAAATTGGGTGTGTGACTATCCAGAAGGCGAGGTTCGTCTGTCAGTAGATGACTGGATCGATAGAAATTATGATTATTTTGCGGACCTTACTCCAGACCTAAGAAACACTTCACTTCAGCTTCAAGGTCCCTGCTACCCTGTCATATTTCCAAGTGTTAATGGTAAGTGAAAGTATCATTTGCGGCATGATATGTCAATCACATTGTTTGCTGAGTACTTTTTATTGATTTGGGAACCAGCTTAATTAAAGGTCCTTTTTGATGATTTCAGCTCCCCACCTGATAAAATGGAACATACCCCCCACCCCGCCCCCCCTTTCTCTATCTGTTGGAAGTTCAAGTGTTTTGAGATGTTTAATTTCTCTTTCAATATTCTAACCTTTTGTGACAGTTTATTGGAGCTGTCAGCTTATCGCCCGTGCATCAAATGTATCTTTGCGACATTGGAAGGAGATGGGTGGTGTAAACATTGTTGAGGACATTGCAGTTGATAAGTCTATCCATGGCTTAATTAACTCTCGATCTTTGGTCTTAAAGGTTGAGTGACTGGACACTTCTCTTGTTTTGCTTGTAAAGTACTCAGCTAGAATGTTTCCATTGAAACTTGCCGGGAGAAAATGAGACCCTCAATAGTATAGTTGTAGATTGCTCATTTGATTGGCTGTAGCTGACATTTTCTCTTGGAACTGCATCAGGATACATAACCACATGTAAAACAGATTGCTTTTCATATCCACAAATTCTGTGAATTCTTTAATTCAAATGGTAAAAGTGTAACTCATTTTCATAAATAACAAATGTGTTTCATTTGACCTGTGTGTCAATGGTCTAACGATGACTAAAACAAGAGAACACTGAAATACTCAAGTAACACAGTCACATATTATAACAATGTGCCTTAATTAGTTAATTGTATTCTCTATGGTATCACATTTTTTATTTAAGAGTTCGAAATTCACATTTGAGTTACATTTTCAGAGATATGTAGCTGATGTTGGCAAGTCATGGGGAGTGTTGATTGTTTGTGGAGGAATTTTGCCAGTTTTTCTATCAGTGATATGGCTTTTGATGATTCGTCACTTTGTGGCTGCAATGCCTTGGATAACTGTCGTCCTCTTTAATGGCCTCATAGTTTCAGTCACAATGTTCTACTATCTGAAAGGTTAGGCACTGTTCCCTAGTGCTTTCCCTCTGTCGTTACGTAGTAATTGTAAGTCATGTCAATTTTCAGTTCTATGTCCAAGTTGTAATTGAGATGTAGTACCCTCTGACGAACTTTATACTTTCTATTATTAGTTCTATGTCCAATAGTCTCGTAGCACTGTTAGTACTTGTGATTCTGGCTTTTTTATTTTTCACACTTCCTTCCCTGGGTTTAAAGAAAAGTAGACGACCTTTGTACTAAGAGTGATTCATGGGAAACATTACTTCTTTCCTTTTTCTTCCATTTTCCCTTCTCCATGGAGTTAGTTGAGGTGCGCAAAAGCTAGCCCAAACATCACATTTATCAAACAAAAATTAGTAAAAAGGCCGACAAGATGCCTATTGTTTAATGTATGCTGCACTCTTTTGCGCCCATTCACCAAGATAGATACTTTTCCTGATGTAATCCTTTCTTTCTTTTTGATAAAGCTCAAGTCTTTCTCTCTTATGCAAAGATCCTTCATTTATTTTTCCTACAGTACGTGAAGATTTCATCGTAGTCCTGCATTATATCTTATGTTTGTTGATTAATTGAACATCATATATTTCCATTGAGTATACTAACAAAATTATTCTTCTTTCCTGTCCAGCTGGATGGATAGGGAACGACTCTATCTCGCCCATCATTGGTGAACATGATCCGTATTATCATGTATCTGCAAGGGTATGCTTGCCTTTTCAGTTTCATCATTCTCTATGTAATAGTTTGCTTTTAGTTTGCTGTACCGTTAAATCAGATTATCTGCTTGGTAGGAAATAAGTCATCTCCATGCTGCTGCTGTTATCATGACTGCTGTAATGATTATTTCAGTCTTGTCATCCATCGCTATAGTGCGACGTATCCTTATGGCTACTTCAGTCCTGAAGGTAAGTCCATCTCTCCACCTTTCTGAGCCTTATGGATAAAGTATAAAGCTTCTTATCTCTAGATAAATTTACATAAAACCTGAGATTATGAATGATAATCTTAATTGCAGGTAGCTGCTAAGGTCATTGGAGAAGTACAAGCATTAATAATTTTCCCCATCATTCCGTATGCTATCCTAGCAATCTTCTACATGTTTTGGTTTTCAGCTGCTCTTCATATTTTTAGTTCTGGACGCGTTGTCCAGAATGATTGCAACACCAACTGCTGTGCTTATGATCTTAAATCAAAAAGGGTGAGCTGTGATCGTTGCTGCGGTTACAGCATCCAGTATACTTCTCATATTGCTGCTGCAATCTTTTTCCATTTGTTTGGCGGATTTTGGGCTACTCAGTTTATTGTGGCAAGCTCTGCAACGGTCATTGCAGGCTCTGTCGCTACATACTATTGGGCTCGAGGTGGAACATCGGTGAGTCATAAATCCTCCTCATTTTTCCAGCAATGCTGGGCAAAAACCAATTGCTGTTACTTTCTAGACAGATTCATTTCAACAAACCTACGAAGTCCATCGAGTGGATGTTTTTGAAAACATATATATATGTAGGAATAAATTAATCTCGACATTCCAGAACATTCTGGATTTCTGCTATTTCTTCTCATAATCATGTTTGTCTTTTGATACTTGTATGCAATCAACTTCAGTAGCCAGCTTCATATATTTTTCAGATGAAAAAATTTCCTGGTTTATTACAGAGTATTTCGGTATGCACTTGTGACTGATCAACTTACTTTTGCAAGTGCAGCCAGAAATTTCATTTCTCCCAGTGCTCTCCTCTATGAAGCGGCTTGTACGTTACAGCATTGGATCCGTTGCTCTTGGTTCTATGATTGTTTCATTTATAGAGTCTATCAGGTTTATACTTGAAGCACTCCGGCGTAAACTTAAAGTTACTAACTCTGCACCAGAAAGTTGGTTTGGAAGAATGGTATATAATTCCTCACAATGTCTCCTGCGGTGTATTGGTTGGACCATCAAATCTGTGAATCGTAATGCTTACATCTTGGTAAGAGTACAAAATGTTGCAATCCCATTCAATGTTCCTCAACTTCTCGTTAATTCAGAATGTTGAATTAACGAGAACATGCCATCATTGTTACACATGATCTAGAGTTATAGTGATTATCTTAACAGCATCAGAAATGATGGTGTTTGTGATGCTTTGCAGATAGCAATAACAGGAAAAGGCTTTTTCAAGTCTTCTGAGATTGCAACTGATCTCATTATCAGTAACATTCTTCGGATTGGGAAGGTGAACGTCATTGGTGATGTTATTCTCTTTCTTGGGAAGCTGTGTGTCAGTCTTGCAAGTGCACTTTTTGCTTTTCTCATGTTGGATACTCACAAATACAACATTGGACATAACAAGATCTCGTCTCCAATTTTCCCGGTGCTGGTAAGTCTAATTCTTTTGGATGGATTTTTCATTTAAGCAGATGCAACTATCAATTTCACAAAACTGAGAACTAAGAAATAGCCCAGATCCTTTGACGAGTTTCTGTTACCACTTTAAATGATGCAACATAGAGAAATATAGAGAGAGAGAAGACCTATATTTGTGAACTTCCGTAGTATCATTTAGTAAAAGTGTTCGAGGATTTCACTTGATGAGTACTTATGGTGATGATTAAAAGGTTCAAATGAGTGTGTTTCCATGAATGTGGACACCCTGTTTTGACTTAAAGGACGTGCACGAGGTTTTGTAGCTTGATAGCTTTTGATGATTCACTTGAAAAGATTCATGCATGAGGTTCTGTAGCTTGACAACATAGATTGATAACTGTGAGGATTGGAGACTTCCAAGCTCTAGCAATCGCGGGACAATGTAAAACTGCTTACTCAACTGACAATTATAGGATTATCAAAAATTGAATGCTTATTAGCAAGAAAATGCCACTTAGACAACTCCTGGAGTTTTAAGTCTTTAAGATGAACTTCGAGGGAGGACATCTAAGAGTCTGTTTGGCCAAGCGGTTTGGAAGCTATCCAGTATGAGTTTTGAAGTTGGATGATGAAACTTCATTGAGTCTTAACTTTTCTTCTGTATCTTTAAGCTTGATTTCTGTTTCTAATGCAGGTGTGCTGGTTTCTTGGATACGTCGTGGCAACTCTCTTCTTTGCAGTTGTGGAGATGTCAATTGATACTATAATACTTTCATTTTGTCAAGATTCAGAGGAGCATCAGGGAACTGCTCAATACGCCCCTCCACTTCTTCTCGAGACATTGAATGACCAAACTGAGATGCAAAGGCTTACACAGTGATCAATGATATCTCATGCATTAGCTTGAATTATTATCATTTCAAGTGTTAATGAATGGATGATCACTTCAATTTATTCTGTGTTTTTTTTATCAGTTCCTTTTCTAACTTGGTTTTAGTTAAATTTGTATCTTCTTTACATGTAAATAAGTTTAATTCTAAATTAGATTGAGTGTCCACATTTTGTCAATCACAAGTTTGCTTTGGCACTACAACATGCGATTTTCGGTCGTTCTCCTACAATGGTAAGTTGTAGGAAGCTAAGATACTTTAGTAAATGCTTATAACTTTATTGGCTATTCGGGAATTAACACCCACTGCGTCCATAGGAATGTGGACTGGGAGCCCAAACGGGGAAGAACTTGAATCCGATACCATATAAAGATATGACACTTGGGCCTCATTCAACCCCAAAAGTTAGCTCGTAAGAGGAGGTTTGCACAAGTCTATATAAGTAAACCACTAATTCATTCCCAACCGATGTGGGACTGTAATCCACTCTAATGCAAGTTGCAAACTATAATGGAGCACAACTATATAAGTAGAGTATATTCTAAGTTGGAAACAGAAAGCAACATGCATAGGCAAGTCAAAGCCATTGCATGTTTCATCTACTGTACTTCTGACATCAATTTGCAAAGTATTAGTCTTTACCAAGTAAATCGGTGCCTAAGCAAAACTTGTTCACCGGCTTGAGAATTAAGAAGAAAAACTGAAGGATCAAATATAAGTCTTTTTGGCAGCAAGGCCAAGGTTGTTCCTTGTGGTAATGAAAAATGGAGAAGCATTTCACAAGATCCAAGTTGATACAAAATTCATGCTTTAGATCAATTATCTATTCAGTGATATATTTATCGGACTCTGGCAGTTGATTTTTTAGCAAAAGTCATTTTCCTCGGATCTATCACATCCACTCTTATCACAAGCACTGTGCCATTTTCTTCCTCCGTCCATGGTATGGAATCCCTCTCCAAAAATTTAAGTACCTGTTTACAAATATCTGTCTCATACTTCTGTTTGTCCAATGTCGATTCAAGTAGCTAAAGAAATGAAATGTAATAGACATAGAATGGAGAAAAATAATTCAATTGGACATACTATCTGGGATATGAAACAACAGAGATCGAATAAGTTCATAAAGAATTTTTTTTTAATCCTACAGCATGGGAGAAAGTCTCAACCCTAACTTATCCAAAGTCCTATACAGAGAATATTCGTGATCAAAATAATGAAAATGAGAAGAGTCAACACTAAAACATTCCCTAAACCACAATTGTTTCTTATATGTACATTTTGAAATAGATTATATAATATAGTATTTATTTCCTAGACGAAAGAAACAATTTGGATATCACATTAATTTTCGTAACTTATACTAACTAACTGACACCTCTAGTAGAGTTCTAGAAGGTGCTCGACTGTATAGTTAAATACTGTCCATTCAGCAGTGTTTCGACGTCAGAACATTGTGGTTTTCACATTTATGAAAGATGTAGATGGAATTTCCACTTTCATATTTTAGAGGTGAAAAGATAAACTGGCATACACAGCTTAATTGCACTTAAACTTCCCATATGTCAGATTTAAGGTCTATTATCTTCTTGAGTTACCAATCTGGAATGAATTGTTTAGACTTAAGGCCAAATTTTCTGAACCATCTAGATTGTTTAAAGGTGTCATACCGTGTATAACATGGCAGAGGCAGGAAGAATAAAAAACAACCATTTTCTTCAAAAGTAATTTGTAGATCCTGCCACTCTGATTAATAAGATATCAGATAAAATTAGTATAGGGTATTCTAAGCAATTGTCCTACGCTGGAAGATTACAAGTGATGTTGCTGTGTTGTTCTCCATTCATAACTTCTGGGGTATGGTGTTTATACTGCCCCAGAGTGTGTTGAAAGAGGTTGATAGAAGATGTAGGATGTTCCTATGGGGGCAATGAAGAAAAGAGGAAAGTGAGCCTTGTTGCTTGGGATACAGTTTGTGTACCTACGGATAATGGAGGCTTTAATATCAAGGGCTGCAGAATCTGGAATCTTGCATAAGTAGGGAACTGTTATGGCAATTGGTGGTGGATAAGGACTCACTAAGGGTGACATGAAGGATGATTCCACAGTTTGGGCTTGGTATACCCAGGGGAGATATAATCTTACACCTGGAGGAAGGTACTCAATCCCTAGAAGCTACATGACATTGTAGGGGAACAAAGGAAAATGGGTACTGCAGAACAGAGATGAAACAATGTTGCACAACCAAAACACAGACTTATTGTTAGCTAGCAGAAAAGGAGACTTCTTCAGCTAAACATTCAGGTGGATGACCTGCACTGCTGTCTTTGTGGATCTGCTGATATGGAGACATCTCAGCATCTGTTTTTTGAGTGTGACTGGTTTAAAAATGTAAGGGAGGAAATGGTACAGTGGATGGGCATCATTATTCAGACTGGCAATGTGAAGCAAGTGCTGACAATCATTAGAAGGAAGCATTGGAAGTTAATCCAGAAAGAAGATAGTAGCTGTTGTGTGGGGGGCAATGGTCAATTATACTTGGAGGGTCCAGAATTGGAACCTGTTCAAGGGACAAACTGTACATATAGAGAGGGCAATTACACAGAGTAAGGAGGAGTTAATCGACAGATTAAGTCTACCTTATATACAGAAGAAGTTGGATAGATCTAGGGGGCTTAAACAGAGAATATACATGTAACTAGACTCGTTTTTGAGGCCTATGATCATCGTTACCTTCATAAGAGGTGGAAATGGCTAGGTGCTCTTAGGCATGTATTCTATGCTGATTTGGTCTGTCAATAGTAATATTTACAGCGTTGCCCCAAAAAATTGTAGATTACAATTTTCCAATTGTCAGTAACATATACCCATGAGAAAAACAGCAGCAGATAGACCAAATTATTCAAACATATCAGCACCAAAAAAAGAAGAAGAAACAAGTCATACCAGACGCTTCCGGGGACCTTTGGCTTCTTCAGCAGTGATCCCAACTAAGATTTTGAGATATTGAATAGCTGATAGAAGGAAAGATATCAATGTCATTTTTATATAAAAACAATTGACGAAGTCCTGTAATGACGATAACCTACACGAGAATCCACAAAGAGAAGTCAACTGAAGTTTGAGTAAGCGCACTGCATCCTTTGGCTCCAAATCGTGAAGGTCGAGTGTCACAATTTCTTTGCTGGAACTGCAACTAAGGTTGGAGTATTGGGTAAATACAAGCCCTGTAAGTAACATACATGAGTAGAGAAGGAAAAGAGAAAGGAAGCCAGATTTCTGCCTAACCTGGTTTCAAGAAGCTTTTGAGAGGATTGTTCATCCGTCACTTGCGCCTTCGTCATGAAAAATTGTCCCTGTTTCGTGAGAAGATTATGAGTAAAATGCCTGCACACTACCATAATGAAAATTTAAACAAGTGGATCAGCCAAAGCAAGGTCAACTTTATGGGAAGAGAACAGTTTGCACAAATTGGACATTATACCCAGCATGAATTTGGAGCTTTTTTTCTTCTTTTTCCCGTGAGAGGTGATGAGTATTTTCTCTTCCATTGTGCTAGAAGTGAAAGCTGTCGATGAATATTAAGAACTTGAACCTGGCATGTTACTTTGCTTTTTACAGTGTTTGTAGGCTAACTTGAAGCTAAAACCTCCCTTGATAAGTGTAAAGCAAGAAGCAAGTAAAATATTTGGATACTTTGAAGGAAGTTGACGAAATGCTCAGACTCTGACCACTTAACGGAGCTAAGATAGTAACTCTACACCACCTACTCAGCCGATACCAATCAGTAGAATATCTCATAGAGACTAGAGAGGCCAGTTATTTCTTCACTAATATTTTCAAATACAAACAGTGAAGGACACTCTACATAAAGGAACAAACACCCTACCTCTTCCAGGAATTTGCGTGCCTTATCATGATCTCCTTTGGAAAATGCTTCAGAAGCCTGGAAAACAATTTAAGTTTGTAATACCAGTCATGATTTAACATACTAAACTTTCTTCTTCTCGCTCGAGAGAGAATGAAGCATCTTAATGGTATTCAGATCATGAAACAGTAGAAGAGAGGTTTCCATGACTCACTGCGTTATAGTACTCTTTCATTGTAATCCAGTACTCCTTTACAGCTTTCCGAAGAACTTCGTAGCTTTCTTCATCCTCCTCACCATCTAAAATTGAAGTTCAAGAGGTGTTTACATGAGAAAATGAAGCAAAATAGCTATCCTAAAGGAGTACTGGATAGCTACGAATATCCATGCAGAAATTCAATATTTGCATACATCCTACCCTTCCCAAACCCCACTAGTGGGATTTACACTGGGTATGTTGTTTTTTTCACCAGTACATATAATATTCTAATATCTTTTCTGTGAATGAATAGGGTACTTTGAGGTTTAAGTCTCTGTTTCCAAGGGAATTTTGTAAGTGTATACCTAAGACAGGAGTATACTTGCACTTGTTCCAGGCCAACATCCATATGGTTCGATACGAATGGATGTCTTTATTGGTCCAGTTAAGTTAAATGGTAATTTCACTTCCATAGAATAAAGCTCAAGGTACCTCAAGAAAAGAGGGGGAGCATTTTTCTATTTCTTACTTGCTCCAACATATAGAACTTATACGATTAAGAAAAGAAAAAGAAAAAAAAAATTCTCCAGTTTCTGGCTGCCAATGGCAGATTCAACTGCAAAAAGAAATCTTGCCATACAAGAGTACAAAATCAATAGAAAAAAAAGGCAATTAAAAATAAGATATGAAACCTTTAAAAAAAGCCAAATGTTACCATAAACACGTTTTCATCTGTCCAACACAAGTAATAAGCAGTTGGTGCTGCTTACTTTTTGCATCACTTTGTGGTGTCCTGATAAGAATCTGGCGTTCTAAAGTCTCCTGTAATGGTTTATCTACAACGAGATTTAATCGACTAGACTTCCCAACTTCCTTCACCGGACGAATCACTTCATCCACATCATCATATCTTGAAGTTGCAGGTACATCAAACAATGCATGCAGAACTTCCTTTTGAATCTCATACTTTTCCTGCTCCTTCATAGATAAGTTGAGCCCATTTTTAGTCTTCTCATTTGCTTTGGAACTGCATCAGCAAAAATAAAAGGATGACCGTCAATCCATAACAACACCTTGAAAATCTACGAAATCAGTTTAACCAAAAAAAAAAAAGAGTTCTTCCTGGACACTAAAATTATAGTTTCTGGAGGACAAAGTACCGGATGGCTGGATCTGTCATTGAAGATGTCTCTTTTGATGCAACTGATGCAAAATCTGAACTCTCCACAGACTGTTATATTAAATTAGAGAAAGCATAGTAAGTAAGGAAATTATTTTATGTGATATAAACAATTTTTAATTGCATATGGAACTATTATAGAATTACGATTAAAGATAGGTGTAATACATAGATAGTCCCCCTAATAGTCTAGATATTCCACTTAGCCCCTTCAACAGAGCCTAGTTTCAGTTGAAGTATATCTATTGAACACATTACGCTAATCTGGCACAAAAGTGTTGTGCACTTACTATTAAGCGTGTAAGTGCTGTAAAATTTTACTTTATATTTTTTAAGTAACTTTTTCCTTTTATCTCTTGTTCTTCTTTTCAAATAAAAATCCCCCCCCCCCTTCTTCTTCTCTTTCAGGTGGTCTGCCACCCGACCACCATTTTCAACCATCATAAACCTCTGCTACATCCCACATGTTCTATAAACAATCATTTTTCTCATGACTCCAGTCCATAAATTATTATGCAAATGCTAAACTAGAATATTAGATTAAATAGATGAACAAAAAGGTTCGCCAGAGATAATTTTTTCCTGACAAATATCCATAAAAGTTTCAGCCAATCTTCATACTTTTCGAGTCGGGCAGAAACTTCTGGCGGAAATTTTTTTGAAAGCAAAAGGAATAAAGAGAAAAATGAGAAAAAATGGGTGGAAAGCAATGGGGGGTCGAAGGAAATTTCTAAGGAGGAAGAAAGAGGAAAGGGAGGGTTGAGTGGGCAGGGGTGCGTTATAGAAACTAAGCTTTTTCTTTTCTTTTAATGATTATTTGAGTCCATATGCACATGTCATGGTTTTATTTGTCTTTCTGCCACATCACATGTGTGTGAGTTGCACAGCTTTTTTGTTTAAATTGGGGAGGAATGACACTTTTAGTATAGGTAAGGTGTTCAAATGGTCATAGGTTGAGTTTAAGTGGTTAAATAGAATATCTGGACTAGTTTAAAGGCCGTCTAAATATAATGCCTGAAAGATAGTTTGTGATCCTTACTTTTAAAAATAAATTCTTAGTGCTGCAGCACCTCAGGTAATAAGGGATAGGAGAAGAGTGGTTGGTTATCTATTCCCTTTAATTTCAGAGACGGGGAAATCTGGTCTGACCTAACTTAGCAGTATAGTAGCCAACAAAATACAAAAGTAATTCCTAGAATTCAAAGGAGTGGGGATATTTATATGGTGAATGAAATGAACATTATTAATCTTGTAAGCTCTTTTTTTTTTGAGAAAGTTAACATTTTATAGACAACAATACACCAATGGTGTATTTCAGTAGTAATTACAACAGGAGTATACAGTAAGCAAAACCAAAAGATCTATCATTTATACCCCTCCTAAACTATCTAAAAAGTGAGTAATAGCCTCCATCTCTTTGGGGAGGACATGATTACACCAAAAATAAAGGGTTATATGACAGTTCAACTTCAAACTCTGGAAAGGGATGCTCTTGTTTTCGAAGCATCTCTGGTTCCTTTCCTTCCAAATTGTCCACCAGATGCAAGCA